>CAUYRH010128339.1:0-24249 GCA_963574655.1 Perodicticus potto | reverse complement strand
ACTATGTGCTGGCTTCATATATAATCTTAACTATTTTTATCAACCTGATTAACATAGCCCTCCTGGCAATTTCTCCGTGATTATATGAAGACATTTGTATTCTGCATTTAGCAAGGTTCGCCTGTACCCTTCTAAGATGCACTGTAGGTGTGGCCCCACCAATTACCCTCCCTCTGCCCCAACCTCACCCCTCCCCTCCACTCTCTTGCACCTTTCCCCAAATTCTTGTGCTATAGTTGGGTTATAGCCTTCATATGAAAGCCATAAATTAGCTTCATAGTAGGGCTGAGTACATTGGATACTTTTTCTTCCATTCTTGAGATACTTTGCTAAGAAAAATATGTTCCAGGTCCATCCATGTAAACATGAAAGAGGTAAAGTCTCCATCTTTTTTTAAGGCTGCGTAATATTCCATGGCATACATGTACCACAATTTATTAATCCATTCGTGGGTCGATGGGCACTTAGTTTTCTTCCATGACTTCATGCCCTTTGATTTCTAACAGGCATCTTAGTGCAAAGTTCTACTGTGCAAAGTTCCTGGTTTTAGGGCTTGGTTGGAGCCAGGGAGATGAGTTCTAGGGAAAACAAAACCAGCCTGTTACGTTGTAGCTTTTGTATTTTTAGTCATAATAAAAAGCACAGCCCCATTAAGGCCCATTTATGAGTAAAAGAAAAAAATGGGAAAAGGCACTTTGATCCTGGTCACTGTAACTATTTCACTCCTACATTCAGCAGATACTTTGGAGCATCTGCCTGGCACACCTGGCCTCGGGTGCTGGAGAGTCAGTGGTGAAGTCCCACCTGATTGGGTTGAAACCTGGAGCCTGGGGATTGTGATAGCTCTGTAGTTTCTTCAATTCTGATGTGACATCAGCTTGCATTGGATGCGCCTGTTGGTGCCCCCGTACAGGCCACTTGCAAAGGGTACAGGCTTCTTCCTCCGACTTTCCCACTGGGATGCTACCGCTCACATTTCCTCCTCATCAGATATGCTTGCTTGTCACATTCAGGTCAAATGTCGGTTTCCATAGCAGCGGTGATCACATATACAGAATTTCAGATTTCTGAGTATCTTTTTTTCCTTAACATCCTCTATTCCTACAATCCCGGAGAAATTTAGGTTCAGTACCTAGCAAAGTTTACTAGCATGTTCACAATGATTACCTGAGTTGCTGATGATTTCTTTGTGTGCTTATCTGTGTTTTTCAAATTTTATACACTGAGGATTTATTCCTTTTTTCATTAGAAAAAAATTAATTCAAGTTTTCAGGCAGTCATGTACAGAGCACCAAAGCACCATGTGCTGAGTCTCTGCAGATGCTGGCATGGGGCAAAGCAAGTATGATTTTTTATCGCTATGTTTTCTTACGAAAGCTGTACCATGACTCTTCAAAACAAGGCAAATAATACTCTTTAATGTAATGCCTGTATGCTAATGTAATGTAAGAATGTTACTTTATTTCTAAAACATGTTTTAAGATTTTAGCATTCTAGGCCTCTGGGGGAAGGGGGAAGAATCAGAAGGTCTTTCTCACCTTCCTTTTATTAATTTAATTTTAATTTTTTTCTTTTCTTTATTAAATCATAGCTGTGTACATTTAATGCACTTGTGGGGTACAATGTGCTAGTTGTATGTACAATTTGAAATATTTTCATAAAACTGGTTAACATAGCCTTCATGGCATTTTCTTATTGTGTTAAGACATTTATATTCTGCATTTAGTAAATTTCACATATACCCTTGTAAGATGCACCATAGGTGTGATAAACCTATCTTCACAAGAGAAAAGTTTCTCTTTTCTCATAAAATTTTGGGTCTATTTGTTCCTTCTGAGTTAACTTTCTTCTAACAAACATAGCACAAAGCTAGAGAAATAGTTTCAAACCCTTAATCGGGTCCAGTGATCCTTCTGTAACAACTGACATATCGAGGCATACCAGTGTACTGGAAACCATTGTGTGTACTGCCGAATTCTTTATCACAAGGATAGAAGTGCTCTCCATGGCAGGTTGAGCTGAATCAATTGGGTAGTAGACAAGCGATGAAAGGCGTAGAGTAGCATCGACCCAACAGCAGAGATAAATCAAATTTTTACTGAAACGCCACAACATACAAAAATTCTGCTTGTGAATACAGAGGAGAGTCTTTTGTGATGGTAAAAAGTTTTACATAAATATAGTAGAAAGACAATGAAGAGAGGGAGGTATAAACTATGGCTACATATGTAGAGCTGCTCCCATACTACAGTGGTGACCAACTGCACTTACTACTGATGTGCTTAATGCTGTCTTTAATCCTTTACTCTCTTCTGGGACTATCAAAATTTCTAGTTTTCAAAGTTTGCCATGAATACATAATTACACGTGTATAACACAGACACATACACCAAGCTTAAGAATCATTATACTATAAAAATACCTCTTCGGCCTTTCCCAAAAGTGTTTATCCAACCTATGTCTAACTTTGTCCATGACTAGAAGCTCATCATCTTAAATGGAAGAGTTTCCCACTTTGAAAAACTGCTAATTTTTGATAAATGCATACATAGATATGTATGTATTTATACATACATAGATAGATATGTATGTATATGCATACGTGTTTAAATAAGTGTATATATGTGTGTGTGTGTGTGAGGTCAGACCCTGCTTTTACTAATGTTCAGGTGCCCTATTTGGGGAGGTTGGAAGTTGTTTTCAGAACACTGAACATCCCTGACCATGGTATTATAATAACACCTTTTTTAAAACCCATATTTAGGACTCCATCTGCTGAATTGATCTTTCGTTAGGAATTTTGCTTCTTTTTAGTGACCAGATATAATGAAAGAGAAATTATCCTAAAAATCGAGGGATGAAATTTCTGTGCTCTAATGAAGTGACAATGATATTCACAACTTTTTTTTGAGACAGTGTCTCACTCTGTTACCCAGGTTAGAGTGCAATGGTGTCATCATAGCTCACTGTAGTCTCAAACTCCTGGGCTAAAGTAGCCTTCCTGTCTCAGCTACCCAAGTAGCTGGGACTACAGGTACACATTACCACACTTGGCTAATCGTTCTATTTTTTCTGTAGAGACAGGGTCTCACTCTGTTGCCCAGGCTGGTCTTGAACTCCTGGCCTCAAGTGATCCTCCCACCTCAGCTTCCCAAAGTGCTAGGATTACAGGCATGAATCTTTGCACTCAGGCTATTTAGGACTTTTGATCGTGCCTTCTTCCTTCAACCCAAGAGAAGTCGGCTGGAGTTTTCTTAATCAATGGATATATGCTTGGCACCATGGCTCACGTCTGTAATCCCAGCACTCTGGGAGGCTGAGGCGGGTGGATTGTGTGTGTTCAGGAGTTTAAGATCAGCCTGAGAAAGAGCGAGATCCCCTCTCTACTAAAAATAGAAAAATTAGCTGGCAGTTATGGCAGGTACCTATAGTCCCAGCTACTTGGGAGGCTGAAGCAAGAAGACCACTTGAACCCAGGAATTTGAGGTTGCTGTGAGCTACAATGATGCCACAGCACGCTACCAAAGGAGACAGAGTGAGATTCTGTCTCGAAAAACAAACAAAACAAAACAAAACAAAAACCCAGATGTCTTGCAGACTGCTTGAAGCTGGGTACTGGGAAAAGGTGACTTAGCTCTTCTACTATTGTGAATGTCTGAAATTTCCAAAGTAAACTTTTTTTAATGGATGGCTCTGTATTTCTAAACCCCTAACAATAGAGAAAAATGATATTTATGTTATCGAAGAAGGCTGCTTCCTTACTATTGTCAGTCTGTAAGGGTTTTTGTTAAATTCAAATTTCACCAGACGAAAGGAACAGAAGGCTCCGCCGGAGTCTGCAGACTCTGTGCTCTGCTTCAAAAAACGGGCTTGGCTGAAGAAAATTACAGCTGTGCCAAAGTCAGAAGAGGGTCAAACAGGAGGGGAGCTCATGAAGAATACTTAGTTTGAGATCAAATATGTGTAGCTTGAAAAGGATCTGCTTCCAGGGAGCTGCTGGAGGAAAAGATAGTTTCCTATGTAAGATTCCGATGAATGCACCGGTGTTGAAAACTGATGTCAAGTGTAGTTGTAGAAATCAAGACTGATGGAGCAGAGGCAGGGGTGAGGAGGTTAAAGAGTTCTCAAGGTCTTGGTGGTGGTATATGCTCCCAGATGTATGTGGTCAGCGGGAGCACCACCACCAAGTCCCACTCCTGAGCGAGTTCATCCCCAGCTCAGCAAGACACCAGTCCACAGACCTGGCACCTGGATGTCATGGTGTAGGAGCAAGTCTCCAAAGATGACCAAGTGTATATTACTTTCTAGTAATCCTATCCTTATGTGATCTTCTCTCCTTTCAGCTGGGCTGGGTCAGTGACTCACCAGGAGTAACAGAAGATGGTAGAAATGACGGCGTGTGACTCCCGAGTGTAGGTCTTAAGCAGCCTTGCAGCTCTCAGCTCGCTCTCTTGGGAGAAGCAGCCACCAGTTAAGAAGTCTTGACTGCCGTGAGACCACCATGCTGAGAAGACCAAACTGACCATGTGGACAGGCAGAAGGAAGTCAGACCCTCAGCCAGCTGTAGCTGTTCCAGCCATCCAGACGATGTGGAGGATGAAACCAGGATGTGGAGGATGAAACCATCTTGGAAATATTGGGTAACTGAGCCTTTAGTGAGCTCCAGCTCTGGCCGCCTTCTCACAGCAAACCCGTAATGGACCACAGCTCAGCTCATACAACCTGGAGAGATGGTAATATGTTTTGTTTTAGGCCACTTTGTTTTGTGACACTGATAGTGAACCAGAGCATGTTGTAATGACAAATCATGGTGAGAATTTCTTTCACTGGGTTGTTAACAAGCACTGACTTCCACTTTGAGTGATGTCTAGTTATCTGCTGATGGGGAATCCAGACAGGACTTAGACAAGGAGGGAGAGATGAGCCCTTCCTTTGACAGAGCTTGTGTTGAGCTTCCCTGCAGGGACCTTTGGATTTTCTAGAAATGACCAGAATCTGCAGGGGGCAGTTTCTCTGCTTTCTGAAGTTTCATCTAAGATTTGTTACTTGAGAAAGACTTCAGAGCAAATGTGGCCTGTTTTAGTTTTTTTTAAAAGTGGTTTAAGTGACCAAGCAGGATCATTTAAAACCCAGACCAGACCAAAGGAATTTTGATTAGGAAAATTGTGCCTAGGACATGACTCTTTCTGGAGAGCCCAGGGACAGGCTTATAGTGCCAAGAATGGACTCAGGTTTTCCCTCTGATATGTTTCTCACTCCTATGGGTTCCCTAAGGTCTGGGATTTAACTTACCCTGAGTTGGTGAGGATTCAAGGATTCCTAGGCCAGATCTCAGATGCTTGGCATTAAGTCACCCTGTTGATGCTTCTGTTTGCCTCATTCTTCAGGTCTGGAAACTGGACTCCTACGTTATTCTCCAAGATGTCAGGTTCACTGCCGACCCAAACCTGAGTTGGAAGTTGACAGGGGAAATGACGCTGGGGGGGAAATCACGAGACTTTACGTGACCCTAATGTGAGAACCTGGAGAGAAGCGTACATTGACTCACACTCAAGAGGCAGAATGAATCAACACAGGAACTTTCTGACTCCTCAGAAAACTTTTATTGATCTCTAACACAAAGTGTATATGCAGAATGCAAAGATGCTAAAAGATAGGGTTAAAAGAATCTCAAATCCCCAGGAAGACTGGATAGAGGGAAAGACTGGGTAAAGCATAGGGTAGGGGGCTGTTAACAAGCAGTGATAGTGTGTTTAGAAAGGAGGAGGGGAAAGCCAGTTTCATCCCCTGCAGGGCAAGCAAGCCAGGTTCCCGAATCTAACTGCTAACTGCAGATCAGGAGTTCAAAGGATTGACTCTTGGGGCACAGGCAAAGTCACAATAGCTTGCCCTGTGTGGGGTGCCTCCTCTTCCTTTCATCTTTAGTGATCTTGAGAAGCCCCCAGGGATGGTGAGTCTGCAGCTTTCCCCTGGATTGAGACTGGCACACGCCCCTGCATCAACCTATCTATCTCCAACACCAAGTAAATTCTTTGAGCCACCCTCTATTAAAAGTTCTTAAATTAAGAAAGTTCTGAGTTTATCTATGGGAGTCAGGAGACCTCTTTGTGCATCACTTTCTTTGCCTCATAAAAGGCACTAGAATATCCTGCTCCCGACTTTGGGAGGGAGATAGTAAGTTTGTGTTTGCAAGACTTTGCAGAGCTTAACAAATGGTAGCTGCTATTATTAGCAGGTGGTAGTAGGATTCCAGAGAGGGTGAAGATTTTAAAAACAGCCATTCCAGAAACAGGGATCTCACCTCTGAGCCAACCCTGATGACAGTCTTTTTATGACACCAGACTCACCTGATTTTGTGCTTTCCCCCTGTCGGGTGATGAGCCAATACCGTCTTGTTGGACTCCCAAGGAGATGACTAACCCACTGCCTTCTCCTGGACCGACCCTGATTGCTTGCTCTGATCCTTGCAGGCCCAGGGATCATTTTCACCCATTCTACCACTGATCAGGCTCTAAATATAACACCAACATAGTGTTCTCCAGAAGAAATTTTGCAAAACCAAACTGCTTTTGGTGTTCGTATGTTAAAACCCTGAGCAGGTAACCCCTTTATTCATAAGAAGAGAGACAGGACAGGTAACCACTTTAATCATAAGAAGAGAGACAGGAATTCATTTATGTTTCCACTAAGAGGAAGGCAGATTTTCATTTTAATGAGTAGCACATTGAAACAAGGCTCATAACTTAATCAGTGGACCGAGTTTTGCATTCATCGCCGGTTCTTCATGTCTGCTGAGTTTCACGGTGTGCTGGCAACTAAAGGGTTCCGCCTCATCACTCCCTTGTTCCTTTTTCCCTGTGGTCAAGCTTTCATGCATATTATTACCACATACCCAATAGTTTAAGATAAATTGGGAGATTGAAATCATTTGGAATTTCAATGTAATATTTTTTATCGTAATCTTTTGAATACTTATCCTTGAACCATGCTCTCTTCCTCTCCTTCCTTCCCGTGTTTTATAAATTACATCGCTTGGTTCATCAATTGTGCAATTTTATTCTTTCTTTACCTCCCACATTCCCATTTCTAGTCTTTTAAAGTGATTTCACCATGTTAAGAGAGTTGATGTGGTTTATTTACTAACCTGCAGGTTCTTGGTGTAGGGAAGGAATTCTATTTCTCAGAATTGAGTCTCCATCTGCTTTTTTCAGTGAGTGGAGATGCTTTTAGGTCCATGTGGACACCTAAAAAACATTGTATTTAACTCAAGATTAACTGTGTAACTGTGTGATCTATTACTGGGTGATAGGGCTGAATGCAGGGACCCGCCCAAATAGAGCCCAGCACAAGTTCTTCCAGGGAGGAATGAGTGTGCCCATCCCCAGCACCCCAAACCCTTATATTCCCATCTCGCCTTAATCCATGTGGTAACTTCTTTTTGGAACTCAGCCCACTTGTACCTGAGTGAAAAGGCCACATTGCCCAAAACAGAACCTGGAGTCCCCTTCCTTTCACTCACGTCTTGTAATAACCTCTCATTTTTAGGTTGGAATCTCTTACTGGGGACATCTCAGCTGGCATGTTTCTGAGTAGCTATGTGGCAATGGATATCAAGAGCCTTAAATGTTCGTTCTTTCTGAACCAACATTTCTATTTCCAGAAAGCTATCCTAATGAAGATCAGAGAAGTAGAGCAAAAATTATGACAAATTCATTGCTACCCCCGGTCCCTCCGTAGTGTCTGGAAAATACTAGATACTCAATATGTAGTCACAGAAGACATGAAGGAATAGGACGTTCTCTTTCCACATCATTCAGAACACCAAAGTATTAGAACCCATAAAAATTCCAACAGTAGACAATAGTTAGTTACTCACATCAGGATACAATTATGCAATGGACTATTATGCAGACATAATGTTAAGATACGAATGTTAGGGATAAGCACAGTGGCTCATGACTGTATGTAATCCTAGCACTCTGGGAGGCAGAAGTGGGTGGATTGTCCTGAACTCAGGAGGGTTTGAGACTAGCCTGAGCCAGAGACAGACCACGTCTCTAAACAAACAAACAAACAAACAAAGCCGGGTGTTGTAGCGGGCACCTGTAGTCCCAGCTACTTGGGAGGCTGAGGCAAGAGAATCACTTAAGCTCAAGAGTTTGAGGTTGCTGTGAGCTGTGATGCTACAGCCCTCTACAGAGGGCGACAAAGTGAGACTCTGTCTCAAAAAAAAAAATTTTTTTTAAAAGATACTAACACTAGTTAATAATTAATCCCATTAGCATTATAAAGACAGTCTAACTGGAAAGGGCTTATTATAATAGTCAATAAAAGATTAAGAATCAAATCACATTTGTTAGGATACCACAAATGTAAAAATACATAAATGTTAAATATATACATGTTGACTCTCATCTCTTTATCCTAATCCTTTGGGCAGAAAAACATAATAAAATATATTCTCTAAAAAGCAGAACGTGTCATCAGGACAGAAGAAGCCTCCCCCTCATGAGTAATCCAAGCCTTTTCATAACACCAGCAAGAGAATCCACTCTACCATGTCTCAGTCCTCTGGTCTCTCCCATGCAGAAGCAGTGGGGAGGGAGTCTTGACCCAGCACCTAGCTCACCTGCGCTGAGCATGACCCACTCACTGTGGGATGGTGGCAGCTAATGTTTATTGGATTACTTTACTGGAGGCAAAGTAAAGTGCTATTTTAAGCAATTTCCATCATTTGATTCTCACAGTCTTCACCATGAATATTCCTATTCCCATTTTACTGACAAGACAGCTAAGAGGTTAGGCTACTTGCCCAATCAGGATTTGAACCCAGGGCTTCTGAACTTAGCCCATGCCTTAAACACTGTCCTAATCTGGCTTTCCCTTCTGTAGGCCCAATCATTTTTTTTCTCCTTAGAGTCCCAGTCCATAAATCCCCTCCCAATCTCTTCCTTTCCCACTGAACAAAGCCCCCTTAGACTCTTTCTCTGGCCTTCCTCATGGCACTCTCTAGAGCACACATACCTTTGCTCCCAATTACTGCTTACTTCAATTCCAGATGGTATTTCCCGTTGAAATGTCAATGTCAAATGCAACTCCGACTTTTCCTAACAAATGCAGACAATGTCACCTGATCATATGTACCTTTATATTAATATGAAATTTTAAAAAATTTAAAAAAATGAAATATCAGTGTTCTAAGTACAGGCCCCATACTTGGAGCAAAAAGGAGCTGTACCTACTAGGTTTTGTCCTGCCTGGACATCTGCTTCATTTGATTGAACTCCTGAATGAGTTCTTGGCTCTCTCCTCTATTGTCTCAAAAATGTAAATATTGTGCAGTCTCTTCCTGCTTATCTCTTCCTCCCAGTATGTCCCTTTCTTGATACATGTCGCAAGAACACATCCAAACACTTACACCCAATTCAACCTACCAGTTACATTTTCTATGTTTATCCTGAACCAAATACATCACCCTCCTCTAATTCAATAGATTTCACTTCCAATTAATGCAACCAAACTCTATGGAAACTAAAAATGTTGCCAGTGTGATTTCTGGAAGGGCAGATTTGTCATTTTTACTCAAAAATGTTTCGCAAAGCCTAATAAACATTTTAAATAACACAAATAAACCATTTGGTTTAAAACAGAAGATTCTCTTTTATTTCAAAATTGGTGAGCTCATAAATGGTATGAAAAATAACCAATAAATGAGCAATATATTTTAAAGCCTGAATCAGGTCTATCTTTTCCTTTATGAAGCTCTGTACTGCTGCCAATGGGCTGGCCTCTGCCTATAGGCCATAAGACTGTTCAGTCCTATGCAGTTCATCTGATCTAAAGATAATAAAATTGATCAAGGAAAAAATGATTTTTAACAAATAATTCACAAATTTTTTTGGAGCAAAGATTTTGTAGCAATGCCGAAGATGTTACTTTGTCAATACAACGGCTATCCCAGAGAATAAAAATTCAAACCCAGTGCAAAGAATCTATAATGTGTGAAAGAGACATACATTATTTTGTTGCATACAAATCAGTTTGTGTTTTTCTTTAGAAAATAATTGGCATATTAAAATTACAGCTCTGAGTCATTTCGACTGATCGTGTGTGAGCCAAATGCAAGTGGATGCATCTGGCTTCATTAAGGGAACACATACTTTAGGAGCTCTATAGAGCATAGAAACAGAAGTTTTACCTCCTCTTTTTTATGATGAGCCACCTTGAAAAGTGCTTGCTTTTGTATAGGAAAAGTATACATGAGGCTTCAAAAATACATTAAATACCATGCAGGATGGTCAGCGAGAGAGGACAATAAAACGGCCCATCAGGTCTGAATGTTCTGGAGAATATGGCAGATCGAGTGACGTGTGTATAAATACATGAGCTGGCAGTGGGATAACGAGCCAGTGAGTCACCAAGGAGGGTTGCTCAAGAGTGGTTTCCATCTGGTACCTTAAGGAAAGTAGAGCACATCAGCCCTGAACCACAAAAGGGTAGGAGACAGCATGGCTCTGTTTCGCCTGCCATCTGTAGATTCAGTCCCAGTTGTGTTGGAATAGTCTCTCCTCTTATCAGCCCATACATATCCCAAGAATCACCTTTAATTAACAAGCACAACATAAATAGGTAAACACTCTCAACCATGTAGATCTAATTACTGCCCTTTCTTCTTACCTTCACAGCCAAGTTTCCAAGAAGAGCATTCCTGCTTGACCATGGAGCTAGTGTCACACAGTCATTTTCACACTGTAGAAAAACAGTCCACCCCAAAACAAATCACTATTTCTTATTGCCTGGTGATGCATGAGATGAACTCATCCCAATAGTACTTGGTAACAGTCTCTGACTCCAGTCTTAACTCCAAATCCAACTCCTTTATCTTATTCATCTCTGGTTTGTTTAAATGATTTACAAGTATGTAATTTTGTGATTAAACAAATATCTAGAATAAGAGTTTGCATCATGAGCTAACTCCTCCTCTAGTGCTCCCACAATCTAAAATACTGGACTAAATAAGTTGGCATGAGTAGGAAGCCCCTAAAAAGAATGTATTGTCCACTCAGAATACTTCAAATGGGAAATGGAATAAGTTCTAGTAATAATAACCAGCTAAATCTCTTACTGGCTGAAATTAAAGGAACATATCTATTGTAATTTCAAGAGAGATGCAGATTACTCAAGATTTTGTGAATGCTCAGAGAATGAACAAACAAGGCACTTGAGGACCATTCCTGACACTGGCAAGTGTGGTAAACACATGACTCTGTATCATATACTTTTTTAGGTGCTACCTCATCCCATATCTAAACTTTACTCCCATCCCTGCACCAAATATGTAGCATCCCCAACTCTGAGATTACACAACCCTTACACAAATCTGAGAGATGGTGATTAGGAATAGCATTATGTAAGGGTGGTGGGGAGAGTTTATTTAGCACATTACCTTGCATAATAGGATATTTCAAAGTACACACTGAAGCTCAATTATTTCACTTTCACAGTGTAGCTAAAGATTTTCTCCAACTTATCATCTAGAGAGAACCAAGAGGTAGCTGTAGGAATAATTTACAGCAATGCACAGATACTACATCTATTAGTTTTTAAGTCCACTGACTCATCTTTCTCCCATGTTGGGCTGTGCAGATCTGCATGGTAATCTGAAATTCCTCTACTGCAGGGCACAGACTACTAGATGAAAGGGAGTGTGAAAGGAAGAAGGGGAAGAAAGCCTTGGAAGAAGGAAGTGGGCAAGATAAGGGCAAGACATCATCACACCCTGATGTCGGGGGAAGTGAGAGTGGGAGAGAACCACTGCTGTGCATATTGCCTGAATTTCAGGGGTGAAAACTCTTATTTTTTTTTGCTCATTTCATCCTTATGAGAGTGGGCATTAGAGAGTTAGCATTATGGTGCTTTTTGATGTCAAAGACATCATCGCCTCCCTTGAATCTGAGTGGTGTGCAAGAGGACCCTGCAGTTTATTATGCCTCCAAGCCTGCTATAGCAGAGAGAGACAGAGAACTAGACAGGTGTGCTTGTTCCAGGATCATGTCGTTAAGCAACATGTTACATATTATTTCATCCAAGGGTGATGCTGTATGTGTCATGATCAGCGATGGGGAAAATGTATCATGGTTTCAGATTTTAAAGTACATACAAGGGCTAAGAGTGGGACTCTGCCTGAGAAAGACACATGCTCCATTGGCATCAAGATGACCACTTTAGCCAGATGTGGTGGCTCACACCTGTATGAGGATAGCTAGCCCAAACTGTTTTCTTTTTTGACATACAAATAATAACAATATCATCAAAAATAAAATAGTAAACATTCACAAAAGGACATGTTCATAAATTAAAGGGAAGGCGAAGTTTATGCAGCATATTTTTATGTATTTTATAGCATAGTTTTGAGGAAAAATTCAGTGAATGAAAGAGACAGAAATGTATAAAAATTAGTACAACCTATTATAATTTAAGTTTAATTCATAACAAACTTTAAAACATCAAATACTATGTATTATTACAAAAGACATTATTAAATAAATTAAACATCTAAATAAAAAAAGATAAGAATAAAATAAGCTAAAGAAACAGAAGGGAGAAAATAGTGAAGAAAAGTAAAATAAAGGAGTTAGAAGATAGCAGTAAAAAGCAGAGATTATTAAAAAAATGAAATTCAAATGCAAAACAAAAACCATGTGAAAATGGCAATAATAAACTATAAAAATGACTAACTCAACTAAGGAAAAAGGGGAGAGAATGTGAAAATACAAAAATAAGGAACAAATGTGAAAAGGGAAACATCAAATGATACAAAGAAAATTAAAATAATTATAAATAAAAGCAGTCATAAAACTCTGAAAATGAAATGAGGAGCCTAGATTAACTATTAAGAAAATAGTTACTAAAATCAGTTCTAGAATAAGTAGAAACACTAAAGAACTCCAGAAGAAATTAACAAAGTTTTCAAAAAATTATGTCTCCAAGAAATACCAAGTTTAGACAGCTTACTATTTTAACTCTCTCAAGACATAGAAAAAAAAACAAAAGTGTTCAAATTATTTTTGTCTAATACATATATTTAAATTCTATTGAATGGCCAGGTATGGTTCATGCCTATAATACCAGCCACTAGGGAAGCTGAGGCAGGATGACTGCTTGAGTCCAGGAGTTTGAGGTTACAGCAAGCTGTGATGACACCATTGCACTCTAGCCTAGAAGACAATGCAAAACTCTGTCTCAAAAGTAAATAACTTAATTAATTAATAAAAATTGTTGAAAGTAATGTAACAAAGTATAATCTTATTTATGAAGATAATATGAAATTCTTAATAAAATATTATCAAAGATAATTCAGGAGCATAGTTTTAATAATAAGATGTTATAATCAAATATTCATACTGGAAATACAAAATTGGCATTAGTGGTAAATCTAACATACCATATGTCTTTTTACTATAATATAAGGAAATCAAATGACATAAAAGATAAGATTATCTCATTTTGAAAAGGAATTTGCAGATGATCATTCTAGGGATGAGCAAGATGATGGTCGAGTAACAGCTTCCTTGCAACTGGGCATGGTTAGACTGGGGAGAGGAGACTCCAGGCATCTCTGGCTGGTGGGATATTCTCAGAAACTTCCATTTGGGGACACAGGGAGTCAGCAAGAGACTTCTGGACCCCATGAGGAGGACAAAAGCAGTGGAGAACTGACAAGTAGTTATGTGTGTTCATTTGGTCTAATCCCACTGGCAGCTGACTCATTGAAACCCTAGGCCAGAGGCACAGTAACTTAAAGAGCAAGAGGAAGTGAAAGGAAAATTAGGGCAAGGAAACAGATAAAAGAAAATACTTATGAGGAAGAATCAGCAGAAAAATCCTGGCAACATGAAAAACCAGTCCAGAGCAACCCCCTCAAGGGACTGTGAGGTAGCTACTGCAAGAGGATTCCACCTATAAAGAAATTTTAGAAATGACCAAAGGGGAATTTAGAATACAGATGATGAAAATAATGAAGGAAATGACGGAAACAATGAACGAAACTGCTGATAAAGGGGAAAATAACCTAAAGGAAATCTTAAAACAGAATCAAATAAGAAATGAACAATATGAAGAATATAGAAAGGATATAGCAGAGCTGAAGGAACTGAAGCCATCAATTAGGAAACTTAAAGATGCAATATAAAGTAATCAACAACAGATTAGACCATGCAGAAGAGAGAATCTCAGACGTACAGAACAAAGTTCTTGAGATAACTCAGATAGTTAAAGAGGCAGAAAAGAAGAGAGAGAAAGCAGAATGTTCACTGACAGATTTATGGGACTTTATGAAGTGCTCAAACATACGAGTTATAGGTATCCCAGAAGGGGAAGAAGAATGCCCCAGAGGAATGGAAGCCATACTAGAGAATATTGTAACTGAAAATTTCCCAAATATCACCAAAGATTCTGACACACTCCTTTCAGAGGGATATTGGACTCCAGGTCACTTCAACTCTAACTGAGCTTCTCCAAGACACATTGTGATGAACCTGTCCAAAGTCAAGACAAAAGAAGATTCTTCAAGCTGCCAGGAGTAAGCGCTAGTTGACCTACAGTGGCAAATCCATCAGGGTGACTGTAGACTTCTCTAATGAAACTCCAAGGAAGAAGACAATGGTCATCTACCTTTAATCTACTTAAACAGAACAGTGTCCAGCCCAGAATTTTATATCCTGCTAAGCTTAGCTTTAAAATTGACAGAGAAATCAAAACAATAACTGATATACAAACATTGAGGAAATTTGCCCCAACAAGACCAGCTCTACAGGAAATTCTTCAACTTGTTCTACACACCACAATGGATCAACAGCAAAGTAAGAACTCAGAAATTAAAGGACAGAACCTAACTTCCACAATGATGCAAAAGATAAAACTAAGTAATGGACTCTCACAAAATAAGACGAATAGAACACTACCACACTTATCCATTATCTCAGTAAATGTTAATGGCTTGGATTTCCCACTGAAGAGGCATAGATTGGCTGATTGGATTAAAAACCACAAGCCATCCATTTGCTGTCTGCAGGAAACACACCTAGCTTCAAAAAACAAATTAAAACTCCGAGTTAAGGATTGGAAAACAATTTTTTAGGCAAACAGAATTCGGAAGAAAAATTGCTGTCTTATTTTAAGATAAATGTGGATTTAAAGCAACTAATGTCAAAAAAGACAAAGATGGTCACTTTACATTGGTCAAGGAAAAAATACAATAATTCTAAATACATATGCACCCTACTTAAATGCTCCCAGATTCTTGAAAGAGACCTTACTCAGTCTGAGCAATATGATATCCTATAACACAGGATAACTATAGTAACAGGGGACTATAACACTCCTCTTACAGAGCTGGACAGATCCTCTAAACAGAAATTAAACAAAGATATAAGGGACTTAAGTGAAACCCTAGAACAACTGTGCTTGATAGACACATATAGAACACTCGATCCCAAAGATAAAGAATATACGTTCAAACAGAAATTAAACAAAGATATAAGGGACTTAAATGAAACCCTAGAACAACTGTGCTTGATAGACGCATATAGAACACTCTATCCCAAAGATAAAGAATATACGTTCTTCTCATTGCCCATGGAAAATTGATCATATCCAAAGACAATAAACAAACCTCAAAAGAATCAAAAGAATTGAAATTTTACCTTGTATCTTCTCAGACCACAAGGCAGTAAAGGTGGAACTCAACTCCAACAAAAACATTCAACCCCACACAAAAGCATGGAAATTAAACAACTTTCTGTTGAATGACAGTTGGGTGCAGGAAGAAATAAAAGAGGAAATCATCAAGTTCCTTGAACATAACAACAATGAAGACAGAAGCTACCAAAACCTGTGAGATACTGCAAAAGCACTTCTGAGAGGAAAATTTATCACTTTAGATGCCTACATTCGAAAAACAGAAAGAGAGTGCATCAACAAACTCATAAGCCATCTTATAGAATTGGAAAAAGAAGAACAATCTAAGCCTAAACCCCGTAGAAAGAAACATCCCAAATTAAATCAGAGATCAATGAAATTGAAAACAAAAGAATCATTCAGAAAATTAATGAAACAAGGAGTTGGAAAAAAATAAATAACATAGATAAACATTTAGCCAGCCTAACTAGAAATAGAAAAGTAAAATCTCTAGTAACCTCAGTCAGAAATCATAAAGGGGAAATAACAATTGATGCCACAGAAATACAAGAGATCATCTCTGAATATTACCAGAAACTGTATGCCCAGAAATTTGACAATGTGAAGGAAATGGATCAATATTTGGAATCACACCCTCTCCCTAGACTTAGCCAGGAAGAAATAGAACTCCTGAGCAGACCAATTACAAGCACTGAGATCAAAGAAACAATAAAATATCTTCCAACAAAAAAATGTCCTGGTCTGGATGGCTTCACACCAGAATTCTATCAAACCTTCAAAGAAGAGCTTATTCCTGTACTACAGAAATTATTCCAAACAATTGAGAAGGAAGGAATCCCTAACATATTCTATGAAGCAAACATCACCCTAATACCAAAACCAGGAAAAGACCCAACTGAAAAGGAGAATTTCAGACAAATTTCACTAATGAATATAGATGCAAAAATTCTCAGCAAAATCCTAGCCATTAGATTACAGCTTATCATCTAAAAAGTCATACATCATGACAAGTAGGTTTCATCCCAGGGATGAAAGGGTGATTTAACATATGCAAGTCCATAAACGTTATCCTATTAACAGAAGCAAAAACAAAGACCGTATGATCCTCTCAATAGACGCAGAGAAAGCATTTGATAAAATCCAGCTTCCTTTTCTAAATTAGCACACTGGAGAGTATAGGCATAGGAGGCATATTTCTTAAACTGATTGAAGCTATCTATGATAAACCCACAGTTAATATTCTAGTGAATGGAGTAAAACTGAAAGCTTTTCCTGTTAGAAATGGAACCAGACAAGGTTGTCCTCTGTTACCATTAGTATTCAACATAGTGCTGGAAGTTCTAGCCAATACAATCAGGCAAGACAAGGAAATAAAAGGTGCCCAAACGGGAGCAGAGGAGGTCAAACCTTCCCTCTTTGCTGATGATATGATCTTATACTTAGAGAACCCCAAAAACTCAACCACAAGACTCCTAGATCAAAAAATATAGTAATCTCTCATTATATAAAATCAATGTCCACAAGTCAGTAGCCTTTGTATACGCCAATAACAGCCAAGATGAGAGGCTAATTAAGGACACAACTCCCTTCACCATAGCTTCAAAGAAAATGAAATACCTAGGAATCTAACAAAAGAGGTAAAGGACCTTTATAAAGAAAATTATGAAATCCTAAGAAAGGAAATAGCAGAGGATATTAACAATTGGAAGAACATACCATGCTCATGGCTAGGAAGAATCAACATTGTTAAAATGTCTATACTTTCCAAAGCAAACTACTGATTCAATGCCATCCCTATTAAAATATTAACATCATACTTTCAAGACTTGGAAAAAGTGATTCTGCATTTTGTATGGAACCAGAAAAAAACTCGTATAGCTAAGACAGTTCTTCGTAATAAAAACAAAGCCAGGGGCATCAGCATACCAGATTTTAGGCTGTACTACAAAGCCATAGTGGTCAAAACAGCATGGTTCTGGTACAAAAATAGAGACATAGATATTTGGAATCAAATAGAAAACTAGAAAATGAAAATAACATCTTACAACCATCTAATCTTCGATAAACCAAAGAAGAGCATACACTGGGGGAAATACTCCCTATTCAATAAATGGTACTGGGAAAACTGGATATCCACATGTAAAAGACTGAAACTAGACCCACATTTTTCTCCACTCACAAAAATTGATTCAGGATGGATAAAGGACTTAAATTTAAGGCATGAAACAATAAAAGTCCTCAAACAAAGCATAGGAAAAACACTGGAAGATATTGTCCTGGGGAAAGACTTCATGAAGAAGATTGCCATGGCAATGCAACAACAACAAAAATAAACAAATGGGACTTAATTAAACTGAAAAGCTTCTGTACAGCTAAGGAGACAACAACCAAAGCAAATAAACAACCTACACAGTGGGAAAGGATATTTGCATATTTTGAATCAGACAGAAGCTTGGTAACTAGGATCTATAGAGAACTCAAATCAATTCACATGAAAAAAGCCAACAATCCCATATATCAAGGGGCAACAGATATGAATAGAACCTTCTCTCAAGAATACAGACAAATGGCTAACAAACATATGAAAAAATGCTCATCATCCATAATTATTAAAGAAATGCAAATCAAAAACCCTGAGATACCATCTAACCCCAGCAGGAATAGCCCACATCACAAAATCTCAAAACTGCAGGTGCTGGTGTGGATGTGGAGAGAAGGGAACACTTTTACACTGCTGGTGGGACTGCAAACTAACATAACCATTTTGGAATGAAGTATGGAGAACCCTCAAATAACTCAAGCTAGACCTCCTATTTGATCCTACAATCCCATTACTGGGCATCTACCCAGAAGGAAAAAAATCCTTCTATCATAAGGACACTTGCACTAGAATGTTTATTGCTGCTCAATTTACCATCATCAAAATGTGGAAACAGCCTAAATGCCCACCAACCCAGGAAGAGATTAACAAGCTGTGGTATATGTACACCATGGAATACTATTCGGCCATTAAAAAATGGAGACTTTACAGCCTTTGTATTAATCTGGATGGAAATGGAACGCATTATTCTTAGTAAAGTATCACAAGAATGGAGAAGCATGAATCCTATGTACTCACTTGATATGAGGACAAGTAATGACAATTAATGACACAGTGGGTGGGGAAGGGGAGAGGAGAGAGATGGAAGGAGTGGGGGGGTGGGGTCTTGGTGTGTGACACACCTTTTGGGTGCAAGACACAATAGTAAGAGGGACTTTACCTAACAAATGCAATCAGTGTAAACTGGTTTCTTGTACCCTCAATGAACCGCCAACAATAAAAAAAAAACAACAAAAAAACGGAATTTGCAAAAATCCTTCTTGCTCACTTGGAAGAAAAAAGTAATATAATAAAAAAAGATGGCATATATATAGATGAGTCATGATATGGAGTTATATAAAAGCACGAATTACCACATTCAAAGATTAAAAATACAAATATTTCCATTTTGTGAATAAGACAAGGATGTTATTAAAACTTATTTAACTTTATTCTGGAAGTGCTAGCCAAAGAAGTTAAACGCGAAAAAACCAAAAACCCAAAAACAAAACAACAACTAAGTACATGTGTTGGAAAGAAGCATGCAATATTGATATTTTTCCTGTCATATAAAAAATATACTTTGATTACAGCCCAATTATAATCACAAACAATAAACAAATTCAGTAAGATGACTAGTAACTTAGTGAATATACAAATAGTGGGTTTCCTTATCTAAAAACTCTTATAAATCAATGGGAAAGTCTAACTTATAAATAAATGGGGAAAAAATTCAATTTGAATTACCAACTTAAAATGTAAAATACCTAGAAAGAAACTTATTCAGAAGAAATGTAGGAACTATATTCAAAAAGTTAAGCTTCTATTAAATTTTTCAGTTAAACTAAGAGGTTTGAGCTCATGGATTTTAATCCTCTCCTTCCATAGACCTTAAATCAGGCGTCCTCAAACCTTTTAAACAGGGGGCCAATTCACTGTCCCTCAGACAGTTAGAGGGCCGGACTATAGTTTAAAAAAAAAAACTATGAACAAATTCCTATGCACACTGCACATATCTTATTTTGAAGTAAAAAACAAAACGGGAACAAATGCAATTCACACCGCCGCATGTGGCCTGCAGGCCGTACTTTGAGGACCCCTGCTTAACTAAAATAAGATTAAAACAAATGATAAAACTTTAAACCCACAAATGAAAAAAGGAGAGAAATAGCAATCTTGGATGAGAAATGTTTACTGAGCTTTGGAGGAAAGGAAGCAGATGTGAGAGGGGCCCGATGGAGCGCGGTAGTGCAGGCCACGCAGCAGTGCGCAGGAGCGCACAGCCCAAGGGCGGCAGGGGCTGCTCGGACTCTCGGGGTGGACAAACCTGGGGTTGTAGGGACCAGGCCTGGCTGGGGCTGAACACAGCCAGAATGGCTCCCTGCAGAGAGCTGGCGTTTCCTGGTCCTCCCCATCATCTTGGGGCTGGTTCTTCTCCAGTCGCCAATCCCCTTCCCCACCCATTCATTGCTTTTCTCCATTTCTGTAGCCCCTGGGAAACTGACCTCTTTGGGTGGCAGTTCCTGGGCTTCTTCGCTTCTGGCTCCCAGTAGAGGGGACCAGTGCGAGGGCCCAGCAGGAAACTGGAGGGTGGGAGCAGACAGGGAAGTCGGGGTATTTGTTCCCTGTCTCCCCGTGGCTTCATTAAAGTTTGGCTGCACCCCCTGCCGGGAAGCCAGTGCTCCTGCCCAGAGACCCTTGGACCTTGCTCTCAAGAGACTCTAATAACATGTTCTGTCCCTGTGCTTCTTCAGGCCGTAAGGCAGTCACAGCTTCCTACTGCTGCTGGTACCTGTAGACTTCTTCCTCACTTGCCTTTTATTCTGCCCCTTCATTAAACACTCCTGCGGGCAAATGCACTAAGTGCGCCTTCTGTTTCTCATTGGTCCCTGGCTGATTCAGCCGAGGAATGAATGCCGTAGGATGCGGCCTGGCAAATCCCCAGACTCTCCATCCAGGCACTGTGGAGCGCCAGAGACAGGCACAGCCCTGAGACCCGCTGAGCCCACGCAAAGGCGGACACCCCAGGTGCAGCAGCGTCTAAGGCGCACACACAGTTTTATTGACACAGCGTGTGGGTACCGGAGTCCTTTTTTTTTTTTTTTTTTTTCCTGGTAAGAGCCTAAAAAACCGTGCTAACTTTGGAGGTAAAAGTCAGCAAGACATGGCAGAAAGCTTTGATCTGCACTTTATACCTTTGGGTGCATTCAATCAATCAGTGGTCGCGAGCACACGCCTTAAAGGCTTAAAGCCAGATTTTCTGGATTCAAATCCATGCTCCATCAATAGCTATGTGAGTCCCCCATGCCTTAGCTTTCTTATCAATAAAACAAGAATAATTCTTCTTCTGTGCGTATGTTTTAATTTCTTGCTTTTTATTGTTTGTGTTTCTGTTGTAGGTTTTTTCATTTGAGGTTACCATGAGGCTTACAAAAAATATTTTATAACCAATTATTTTAAACATGTGACAACTCTGCTTACAAACAAACTAGCAAAGAGAAATCTAACAGAAATTTTACCCTTTAATTTCCAACTACCCTCTTCACAGATTTTTAACTTTCTGTTGTTTCCACCTGAATCATTTTATACTATCTCTCAAAAAGTTGGTGTAGTTATTTTTGGTGGGTTGTCTTTTAGTCTTCCTGCTCAAGATATAAGTGGTTTGCATACAGAAGTTACAACAATAGAGCATTCTCCCTGCCCTTACTGTCCTCAGTGAGTCATACACCTCCTGGAGATTTCTTATTTTTCTTTAACATCATTTTTCTTTCAGATTGAAGAGCTCCTTTTTTTTTTTTCTTTTGAGACAGAGTCCCACTCTGTGCCCTGAGTAGAGTTGCTGTGGCATCATGAAAGCTCCCACCACAACACTGGGCTAGTCTTTCCATTTTTTTTTTCTTCTTCTTCTTCTTTTTTTGTTTTTTAGTAGACACTGGGTTTTGCTCTTGCTCAGGCTGGTCTCAAACTCCTGAGCTCAGGTGATCCAGCCGCCTTCGCTTCCCAGAGTGCTGAGATTACAGGTGTGAGCCACCACACCACCTGGCTGAAGAGCTCCTGTAAGCATTTCTTGAGGGCTAGGACTAGTGTGGATGAAATCCTTCAGCTTTCGTTTGTCTGGGAACGTCTTTATTTCTCCTTCGTGTCTGAAGGATATTTTTGCAGGATATAATATTCTAGGGCTAAGTTTTTTTCCTCCAGCACTTTGAATATGTCATGCCACTCACTCCTAACCTTCACGGTTTCCACTGAGCAGCCTGCTGTCAGATGTATCAGAGAGCCTTTATATATTATTATTTTTTCTTTTACTTGCCTCCCTTAGGAACTTTTCTTTATCTAGGACCTTTGGGGGTTGGATTGATTATTAAATGCCTTGAGGTAGCTTTGTTAGTTAAGTCTGCCTTGTGTTTTATGACCTCCTTATACCTGAATATTAATATCTTTAGACTTAGAAAGTTCTCTGTTCTTATTTCCTTTTTATTTTATTTCTG
The DNA here is from genome assembly GCA_963574655.1 of Perodicticus potto. NCBI lineage: Eukaryota > Metazoa > Chordata > Mammalia > Primates > Lorisidae > Perodicticus > Perodicticus potto. The sequence continues at coordinate 1,983 of CAUYRH010128339.1, read as the reverse complement.
GTTAATATGAGGGTGCAAACAACTAGGTTAAAATATTTGCATTTCTTAGGTAGAGGAATAATTCTTAATGTTGTCTTGAGAATTAAATGTGTAAATATTTTTACAGTGTTTAAGAATAGTGCTTGACACATAATAATGATTTAATAAATGTTACATTTATCATTCTTAAAAATGCACATGCACTTTGAAAATCCATAGTGATTATCTAGACGTAGAGCTATATTATTTAAATTTTGTGCTTTTCAATATTTAGAAAAAAATAATGGATGTTATTCAACTGAGAAGGAAAATGCAAGCATTCTCTGTTATGTACTAGCATAGATTATTTATTCATATACACTAATTGTCACCCATTAAAATACAGAAAGTATGTCAAAGACCTCACAGCACAGTGCGCAAAAATGTTTTAATTGGGATAGCAGAAGTCAGAGGTGTTTCTTAAAAGAGCCTTTGTTGAGAAATCAGCAAATCTGCCTTGAACTCACATTCTGCTCCCTAATTGCTATGGGGCCCTGGGTAAATCACTACCCCTCTCTGGCCCTCCAATTTTTTGTGACAGTTGAAGTAAATGATCTCTCAGTTTCTCCCCTGCTCTGAAAGTTTCTCTCATTCAATGGGAAGCCAGGGACACCCACTCCGAGGACCATAGCGTAAAGGAGTGTCTAAGTAGAAAGACGGGAGGAGACTTCACTTCACCACTTTGGCCATCCCTCTTCCTTAGGTATAAAATTCTTCTAAAGATAATCAATAAAACATGTTGAATCATTTCATTTACCAAAGATGGATGCCCAAATGCAAAGAGGAAAAAATCCTCCCTAATAACAACCTGGTCAAGATCCCATCTTGATGCGTACGTTGGGCTCTGAAATTCACACCCCTTTGCCACGAGGTCCAGGAGAGGCAGGGAAAGAGTTTTCATCCCCCCTTTGCTCCATCTTGTGTCTTCAAGCTTTGCATTTGTCAAGCTGCATAGCCCATTTGGCATCTTGGGAGAAATTAGGGTTGCCCAAGGTGGCTCTGTTAATTTATTGCCAGGGAATTTGATGAAGTAGCGTCACCTGGCTCAAAGTTTATTTTTTTCAGTCATCCCTGGTTCTCTTTTTTCTCTTGGGTTATGTTAGCCACATGAATAATTAGTAATCAACCACATACAACTTGCTGTGTGCTAATGGTGGTGGATTTATTTGGCTTGAAAATCTACTTTAGTTATGGACCATTTAAATTTCATGGTTAGATATTAAAAACTCTGAGTTATAAGCTATAAAAAGCAAATGGGAGCCCAAGGAATGAGGAAATTGGACAATATATATGCAGTTAAGATTAATTCATCCTACCTTCACAAAATAACCCTACCGTCTGCTCTTTAATATTTGTCCTCATTTACCACCATAAAACCAAAAACTAAAAACTCTCTTACATTTCTATGGCCAAATTTAAATTTCCCATGGGATGGAAGAAGTGCTAACAATTTAAATCAGCTGACAAAATGAATAAACAGCACAACCATCTCATTTGGACAATTTTTTATTTTTTTATTTTTATTTTTTATTTATTATTTTTTTTTATTGAATCATAGCTGTGTACAATAATTCAATCATGGAATACAGTGTGCGGGCTTCACGTATAATCAGAGATATTTTTATCAACCTGATTGATATAACATTCATGAGATTTTCTCATTTACTATGTGAAAACATTTTTGATCTGTATTTAGAAGTTTTCTCCTGACCCTTCAAATATGCACCACAAGTGTGATCTCATCCTTTATCCTCTCTCCCACCATCTTCTCTCTCCCTTTCCCTCCCTCTCCCCTTTCCCTGTCTTCTTGTGCAATAAATGGGCTGTAGCCTTCACTTGAAAGATATAAATTTGCTTCATATTAGGGGTGTATACACTGGATACTTTTTCTTCCATTCTAGAGATACTTTGCTAAGGAGAACATGTTCCAGCTCCATCCATGTAAATATGAAAGAGGAAAAGTCA
>CAUYRH010128334.1:0-16046 GCA_963574655.1 Perodicticus potto | reverse complement strand
TTTTTTTTTTTGAGACAGAGCCTCAAGCTGTCACCCTGGATAGAGTGCCGTGGCATCACAGCTCACAGCAACCTCCAATTCCTGGGCTCAAGTGAGTCTCTTGCCTCCGCCTCCCAAGTAGCTGGGACTACAGGCACCCGCCACAACGCCCGGCCATTTTTTAGTTGCAGCCATCATTGTTGTTTGGCGGGCCCGGGCTGGATTGGAACCCGCCAGCTCAGGTGTATGTGGCTGGCGCCTTAGCCCACTGAGCCACAGGCGCCGAGCCAAGTGTCAATCTTTATTATTCTTTTTTGAAATTTCTCCCATTTCCTATCTAAACCTTTTTATGTGTTTGTTTTTCAGTTTTCTTTGTTTGGATTAAAACAGCATAATAGTTTCTATAAATTACCACCGGAGTATTATTATTATTATTACAGAATCACACGCATTATTATTACCACATATAAGCCATTAAAGTATTATCATTACCATACGTGCATTGTTCATCAGGGATCCAAGTTACATACAAACCTGACGTAAAGACATTCTCAGGAATGTATTTTGTCCATAATCCAGGAAGCACCTGTACTTCTTAGTCTCAGAAACCAAGTTGACTCACCCAGGTAAAATCATTCCTGATGCAACCTTGGATTTCGACTGGCCGCTGCATTAGTCATCTATTGCTGTATAACAAATCACCCCCAAACTTAGAAGCTTAAAATAACAGGTATTTATCATCTCACAGCGCTAAGGGAGTGACTCAGCTGGAGCGTCCTGCTCATGGTCTATCATGAGATTTGCATCAAGGTTACAGCCGGGGGTTCAGTCTCTGAAGGCTTGACTGCGACTAGAGGATCTGCCCCAAGGTGGGGCACTCAAATCACTAGCAAGGTGACGCTGGGTGTGACCCTGCTGGGTGACGCAGTAGGCTCAGTTCTTTACTACGTGGGTCTCTCCTCAAGGTTCCTCAGCACATGCCAGCTGGCTTCCCACACAGCAGGTGTTATGATAGGAAGAGAGAGATGAAAACAGACACGCAGAGACCAAGAGAGAAGCTTTAGGTGGAAAGTGGCACACCATTACTTCTGTATTCTGTTGGTCACACAAACCACCCGAGGTACCATATGGGCAGAGACTGGACAGGAAGCAAAAACTAAGAGGCGGGATCAGTGGGGCTATCTCAGAAACTGGTCACCAGTCTCCAAGGACAGCTGCCCCTCCCCACTGCCCAAACCCAGGGGAGAGAGGTGTTCAAATCTCACTGTTTGAAAATACAAGACACACAGGGGAAAGAGTGAATTTACTCTGCTCTGGAAACCCATGTTCTAAGCCCAACAAAACTGCTTTTCTTTACTTATGATTTAGTATCATGCCACAGGACATCACAAGAAATAGCTCCCAGCCAGTCCCTGCTGGGCTTGTGTCACTGCTGTTCAGTGGTCCACAGGAAAAATACCTCTCTGATCTCAGAGTCAGGAAAAGTTGGGCTTCTTCTGAATTTTTTTTTTTTTTTTTTGAGACAGAGCCTCAAGCTATCACCCTGGACAGAGTGCTGTGGCATCACAGCTCACAGCAACCTCCAATTCCTGGCCTCAAGCGAGTCTCCTGCCTCTGCCTCCCAAGCAGCTGGGACCACAGGTGCCCGCCACAATGCCCAGCCATTTTTTGGCTGCAGCCATCATTGTTGTTTAGCAGGCCCAGACTGGATTTGAACGCGCCAGCTCAGGTGTACATGGCTAGCACCTTAGCCTGTTGAGCCACAGGCGCCGAGCCTGAATAATTATTTTTTTCCTGTTTAAAATCTAGAGTTGTTTTTTTTTTTTTTTTTTTAGACAGAGCCTCAAGCTGTCACCCTGGATAGAGTGCCGTAGCATCACAGCTCACAGCAACCTCCAATTCCTGGACTCAAGCGAGTCTCTTGCCTCTGCCTCCAAGTAGCTGGGACCACAGGCGCCCGCCACAACACCCGGCCATTTTTTAGTTGCAGCCGTCATTGCTGTTTGGCGGGCCCGGGCTGGATTCGAACCCGCCTGCTTAGGTGTACGTGGCTGGCGCCTTAGCCCATTGAGCCACAGGCGCCGAACCTAAAATCTAGAATTTTCTTACCACTTATGTTTCCCTCTTTACTTTGGCTGCTCAGACGCTCGGAGCAAAATGTGTAAGCTAGGCTGGCATCAATCTCCTTAAGCCAATGTCATTCTAGAGTTATTTCTATTTGTTGGCTATTTTTCCCAGTTTCTCTCAATTTTCCACCTTACCCATTTGTACAATTTATACTCTTGTAATTCCTCTCAAAGTTTTTGTGGGTTGAGGTAGAGTTTCAAACACATATAAAAATTAAAAGTTTTTGCTCAAAAGACTAACGACCTGCATTATATGTGCCATCTAGTGGTGAGAGAATCAACTACCAGATTTTTCAGATTTGTCTTCGCCAGGAAACCCCAAATAGTGGGCACAGAAAAAGAAGGGAGGCCAGGGAATTGTTCTGTGTTCTATGCTCTGTGTTAGGGAATTGAGACTGCTGAGGGTTAAGGAGATTCCAGGCAAAGCCAAGAAGCAGGTGATTCACTGGCAGGAACTGAAGATTATTTATTGGAATCTATAGACGCAGCCATAAAATAGCAAAGACACTGCAAATGAGGAAGGCACTAGTAGTGGAAGGGTTAAGTAAAAAGTGTCAGAAAAAAGTAAACAATGAAAATAGACCATATTCAAGCACATTATCACTTGAAAGGTGCTTAACGTGGGTTGACTACAGATGTGACCAGCCATTTTTTTTTAAACATTCATATTATCGTAGGAAGAAGCTTTGAGTCTAATTTTTTTATTTTACTTGTGGGAAAACTGGAGCACAAGGGATGAGCACTTGTCCAAGGCTATACAGCCTGTTAGTCACAGGTGACTCTAAGTCCTCTTTTACCAGCACAGTTCTATCCCTAGTCATATGAAGCAGATGCTTATCTGGGCTTTCATTTGGCACATGGGTCTTGAAAATAAGATCATCACAGTCATGGAAGAAGCCCAAGTGCCCATCAACCCATGAATGGATTAATAAATTGTGGTATATGTACACCATGAATATTATGCAGCCTTTAAAAAGATGGAGACTTTACCTCTTTCATGTTCACAAGGATGGAGCTGGAACATATTCTTCTCAGCAAAGTATCTCAAGAATGGAAGAAAAAGTATCTGATGTACTCACCCCTACTACAAAACCAATTCATAAACACCCACACTTTCATATGAAAGCTATAACCCAACTATAGCCCAAGAAGAAGGGGAAAGAGGGTGGAAGGGGGAGGATGGGTGGAGGGAGGGTAACTGGTGGGACCACACCTATGGCGCATTTTACAAGGGTACAAGTTAAATCTACTAAGTGTAGAATATAAATGTCTTAACAGAATAACTAAGAAAATGCAGTAAAGGCTACGTTAACCAGTTTACCAGCACACTGTACCCCATAATTGCATTAATGCTATGAATTTAAAAAAAAAAAAAAAAAAAAGATCATGACATAAAAAATGCTGGCTCCATGAGGGGGTTGGGGTCTTGCTGTGTGCCACAACTTTTGGGGGCAAAACACGATTGTAAGAGGGACTTTACCTAACAAATGCAATCAGTGTAACCTGGTTTCTCGTACCCTTAATGAATCCCCAACAATTAAAAAACAAAAAATGCTGGCTCCAACATGTTTTCAAGGAATTAATACTCACTGGTTTTGCAACTGCCCCTTGACATGCCCACAAAATGTCAGGACAGAGGAGGTGGTTAGGAAGCACTGTTTCATTACCCTTCAATACATGGCAAAAGCCATCAATTCACATTGATAGAAAAAGACCCCAGAAGCCAGTGATAATAGGTGAGGAAGCCCCAGCCTAGGGAAGAGACGATTAAGTTCATTCATCTTCTCTAAATCTAAAACCTGCTGTGGGCCAGGTTCCAGACAGGATACTGGGAGTGGCAGTATCAACACACGCTAGCAGCTCTGAAGCCATACACTTTCCATCCGTCATTACCCGTGAAGCGTGTTTTGGGGCACAGCTGCAGCTAAAATTGAACCATAGCTTGGATCCAGTGGGACCTTTGAAGGCCCAGGTTGAATGTCTCAAAAACAGCATAGAGTCCGGGCTGGAGATATTAATTAGGAACTTGAGATATGACCATACTGACAGCACAAATAGAGAACATTTTAATCATGAATTACATTGGACAGCACTGGCCACAAGTGCCCTTTCCTGGTTTTGCTTCTCTGAGTCCTACCAATTCTTTCAGGTCTTTCAAAGACTGATACAAGCAGAAACTAACATAAGTCATTGGTTTCTGGAAGAGGCAGAGCCCCAGTACTATGGCTATTCCGGATCTGATGTCCTCAGAAGTACAAATGACACACCAGAGATACAAGGCTTCTGAAGTTCAGTTCCTTAAACATTTCAGGCTTCTGTTCTGGTACAAAGTGACAGACTAAGGGCAAAAGGAAGAGAAGGAATACTGGGGGAGAGGGGTTCAACCTTTAAGGTCAGAAATACCTAGGTTTCTATCTCAGGTTCCCCATTACTAGTGGGGTGATCTTTAGGCAGACTTTTAGGCACCAGTTTTCTTGTTTGATTGTTAAGAGGGTTAGCTGAGACAATGGACAAGGCAGTGTCTGGCTCATGGTAAATACAGATTTCTTACTCACTTCTTCTTGCCCTTTTGGACGCTAATCTCCACTCTGCCAAGAATAAGAACCATAGCTCACCTTCTCAGCAGGCGACAGTGGAGGCTAATCATGTCTAGCTGTCCCATTCTGTCAATGTATATTTATTATGAAGACACCAACTACTGGTCTTATGTCCTGCATCATACAGAAACAGAACACAAGGGTGGCGCCTGTGGCTCAAAGGAGTAAGGTGCTGGCCCCATATGCCAGAAGTGGCAGGTTCAAACCCAGCCCCAGCCAAAATCTGCAAAAAGAAAAAGAAAATAGAAATAGTGGCTCGGCGCCTGTGGCTCAACGGACTAAGGCGCCAGCCACGAACACCTGAGCTGGTGGGTTCGAATCCATCCAGGGCCTGCCAAACAACAATGATGGCTGCAACCAAAAAGTGGCCCGGCGTTGTGGCAGGCGCCTATAGTCCCAGCTACTTGGGAGGCAGAGGCAGGAGACTCGCCTGAGCCCAGGAATTGGAGGTTGCTGTGAGCTGTGATGCCACGGCATTCTATCCAGGGTGACAGCTTGAGGCTCTGTCTAAAAAAAAAAAAGGAAAGAAAAAAATAGAAATAGAAAACAAGTCCCTGAAGGAAGGAGCTCACTATCTCGTGGAGAGATTGGAAGGCAAACCAATAGTGGTAATAATAGTAGTAGCAGCAGCAGCAGCAGTAGATAGGTTCTCACTATGTTGCCCAGTTTGGTTTTTATTTGTTTTTTGTTTTCTTTTTCTTTTTTTTTTTTTTTGAAAGTCTCACTGTGTCACCCTCAGTAGAGTGCCATGGCGTCACAGCTCACAGCAACCTCAAACTCTTGGGCTTACACGATTCTCTTGCCTCAGCCTCCCAAGTAGCTGGGACTACAGGCGCCCGCCACAACGCCCGGCTATTTTTTCTTGTTGTTCCTGTTGTCCCTGTTGTTTAGCAAGCCCAGGCTGGGTTCGAACCCGCCAGCCCTGGTGTATGTGGCTGGTGCCGTAAGCACTGAGCTACAGGTGTGAGCCACCATGCCCAGCCTAAACCAGAAGTTTGAGAGTGACCAGGGAGAGAGTACAGAGGAAGAGACATTTCAGCCAAGACAGAAACCATGAATAAAAGTTTGCCTGCTCAGCAAGCACATGGGATAGGGCATGCTAAGCAAAAATAAGTCACTGGTAAAAAAGGAAGACGGGGAAGCAAGGTAAATCCAATCCTGAAGGGCTGAGAAGTTTGATCTAAAATTTGTAGGGGACACAAAGCCTCTAAAAGGAAGTAAAGTCGTTATATTTGAGTATTGAAGATATTTCTCAACCTAATTTATGTCCCCCAATATGAAACTGTATGCTTATTTGTACTATATGATCAATAGCTGCCTACCTGTTAGACTGGATATCCCATGAGAGTGGAGTTGTCTGTCCCCATTCATCAAAGTCTCCAGCACCCAACACGAGGGCATTGTTAGCCTTGGCACTGTGCTAACTCTGTTTCTGTATGATGCAGGACATAAGACCAGTAGTTGGTGTCTTCACAATAAAGGATGGATGGATGAGGCTGGTAGAATAGTCAGGATGATCATGGCTTACCCTAAGGTCGTAGCAGTAAACTGGAAAAAAAGGAAACTAACACCACACAAAGTGAATAGGACAGGTTTCAGACAAGAATCAGAATGTGTTCCGATTGTACTGATTACACTGTAGCTGGACTGGTCAACCACCTTTTACCGACCACACCCCTCAGTAACATGAGAACGACACCCCGCAGCTTGCAGGAACCAATGTCCTCAAGGGCAGAATCAACGAGGTTAAGGTTGGAGTCAAAAATTGCGGCGGTCCAAAGGAAAACCCCGGAAGCCCGGCTGACGCTCCTTGAGGGCGGAAGTCCCTGCCTGACGTAAGTCCGGACGTAGAAGACACCCTCCTTAGGCGCGGCGCCGTGGTTCTAGGCAACTTCGTAAAGCGTCCGATGAGCAGCAGGAGCTGAAGGGTAATTTAGGGCCGATACTATTTGTTTCTTTTACATACTTTCACCACTTCTCAGCAGATCGTTCTTATGTTTGCTTAATCAAAATCTAAGCTTGAAGACGCGCTCTCCACAGAGTGGAATGAAAATCCCCGCGGAGCGATAACCCAGAAGCACACGGGCTAAAGGACACGCGCAGCGCCGCCTGGCGGAGGGAGGAGGAGCCAGGGTGGAAGGCCCGCCCAGCCCCCCGTTCCTGCCGGCTCCCGCCGGACCCTGAGACAGCCGCGTTACATTTCCTGGAGAACACCGAGGCAAGCTCCGTCTCTGCACATAAGAGAGAGCCCGAGCTGTGGCTCGCTTCCCCGCCTCAAGAGTACGGGTTGTTTTAATAGAGAAGGTTTTGCCCTTCCAGATGTCAAGTCCCCAAAGACGTCGGGCAAACCCTGCAGCCCCCCCACCTAATCAGCCCGGAGAGTCGGTCGCAAAGCCCTCTGGGTAATGTAGTTTCCGCGACTTCCAGGAAGTGGAGTCAAAGGGGGCCGCAGGAGACGTGTTACAGTCAATTAGAGCCGGGCTAGGACCATGTCAGATGACCTGCGAAGACGGCTGTTCCGGAATTCAGTTTTGCCTGAGCTGCTGGGAGAGTACGGATCTTTGGACAATAACCCCATCGGTTGCCTGAACTCGATTTCAGGACTGGCCGCCTCTTTTCTTGCGCCTCCCTTGCTGCCCAAATGCGGCTCTGACCGCATATTTACATATATTTAAACTTGCCCTTGACCTCGAATTAACTTGCAGGCATCGTAGGACTTCATGCTTTTCTATCCATAGCCTCTGCAGCAGCCAAAATAAACTACTCAAGTTATTTCAGAGCTTAGTGAATAAGTCACTAATCAGCTAGTTGATTGCCTTATCTTTGGAGGACCTTTTCAACTAAATTGTCACACCACCACCTTGCCCTTACCCATGACTTAAATCCTGGGACCACTCTACATTCTCGCGTTCAGTCCCCTGTTAATTTTATTTAAGATAGTAAGAATCGTCTCCCTGTTACATTACCTTCTGTGACAACCCCAGACGCTAGATTAATACAATTGCCTGCTTTTGGTTTGTGAGGTGCTCCTGGAGGAGGAAAAATACATCACCTAATCAATGTCTTAGACTTCAAGTATGCCCTAAGCTCAGTGGCTAGTTACAGCATTGTGGGGAAGGACGTAAACAATTGAGGCAGGGGGGAATCTGCTGCCGAGAACCCCGAGGGCAGTACAAGGCTTTAAAAGGGTTGACTTTGGGGAGCGGTGGGTCACGTCTGTAATCCCAACGCTCTGTGAGGCTGAAGCGGGTGGATTGCCGGAGCTCAGAGTAGGAGACCAGCTTGAGCAAGAGCAAGACCCGGTCTCTAAAAATAGCCAGTGTTGTGGGTGGGCGCCCGTAGTCCCAGCTTCTCAGGAGGCTGAGGCAAGAGAATCGCTTGAACCCAAGAGTTTAAGATTGCTATGAGCTCTGACACCAGAGAACTCTACCAAGAGTGACAAAGTGAGACTCTGGGGGAAAAAAAAAAGTTGACTTTATTACCTCCAGCACCTCATGTTTGTCTATTACTGATATCAGAATGAAATGTAGAACAAAGTAAAATATTAGTTATGACAATATGCTAGTCTGGCAAGTTGGTAACAAAGAAGATACTGTAAAGACTCTAATAGAAAAGTAAAGTGACACGAAGAATGAAATAGAACAAAAAGGCAGCAAAGGCTGGAGCCAGGGCTCATGCCTGTAATCCCAGCACTTTGGGAGGCTGAAGTGGGAGGATCTCTTGAGCTCAGAAGTTGAAGATCTGCCTGAGCAAGGGCAAGACCCAGGTCTACTAGAAATATCGAAATATTCTCTGCTTTGTTGTGGGCACCTGAAGTCCCAATTCTTCTGGAGGCTGAGGCTGGAGGATCACTTGAATCCAGGACTTGGAGGTTGCTGTGAGGTACGCTGACACCATGGTACTCTAGCTTGGGCAAAAGAGTGAGACTCTGTCTCAAAAAAAAAAAAAGAAAGAAAGAAAATAAAGAAAGAAATGAAAAAGAAAACACAGTAAAGATGATAAATTGAAGTTAAAAGAGTTAAATGAACCCAGAAAAGAAATGTTAGTCTTTTTGAAAGAGTTATGATGAAAAGAGATTGGATGTTTCTGGTAGAAAGCCAGGCACAGACCATGTTTTGTTAGCTTTCCAGAAAGACTAAATGATTGTACCCAAAACATTCCCTTGAGAAGTGGCAGGGGTAAGAGAATGCTGAAAAATAGTATGTAATGCAGCTTCAAAAAAATAATTTTTAGGGTGGCGCCTGTAGCTCAGTGGGTCGGGTTCCGGCCACATACACTGAGGCTGGCGGGTTTGAACGTGGCCTGGGCCAGCTAAAACAACAATGACAACTGCAACAACAACAACAAAAAATAACCAGGCGTTGTGGCAGGTGCCTATGGTCCCAGCTACTTGGGAGGCTGAGGCAAGAGAATTGCTTAAGCCCAAGAGTTTGAGGTTGCTGTGAGCTGTGATGCCATGGCACACTACCCGGGGTGACAGCTTAAGACTACGTCTCCAAAAAATGAAATAAAATAATTTTTAAAAAGCAGTCTTTTCAGATGGTGCCTATGGCTCAGTGAGTAGGGCACCAGCCCCATATACCGGGGGTGGCGGGTTCAAGCCTGGCCCCAGCCAAACTGCAAAAAAAAATTGCCAGGCATGGTGGTGGGCACCTGTAGTCCCAGCTACTTGGGAAGCTGAGGTAAAAGAATCGCCTAAGCCCAAGAGCTGGAGGTTGCTATGAGATGTAACGCCATGGCACTCTACCCAGGGTGACAGCTTGAGACTCTGTCTCAAAAAAAAAATAAAAAGGAGTCTTTTCATGAGGGGAAATGGAGACCCAAAACAAGTGTTTGGGCACATCAGAGGCTCCTACTGTGCTGCATCTGTAGAGGGAGAATTCCATGCAGACTGGGCTCCTGTTAGCACGTAGGCCCTTAAGCAAGCTCCCAGCCCCAGGTGGAGGTCACGTGTAGCTTGAAACTTCTTAGGAAGTGTGCTGCCAAGCACTAAAGAGGCTATCCGATTTGTTTTCATACCATGATAATCTTTTATTAACTTACATCTTTCTTCCTTTTTAGCATGAGGTCCACTTGTCATCTGTGAAAAATCTGCGAGATATGTTAAACCATATCTGTGTATGGTGTTTTCACAAACTATGTGATTACTTGACATAATTAAGAAAAGCAGCAAACTGATGGGCTAACAGTTAACTGGAAAAGGTATTGCTTTGAAAACGATCCAAATTATTACCATTCTTTGTACTTCTAAACTTTAAGACTCGCTGTTTACCAACAGGAAATTATTCATGCAAAGACTAGCCACATCTTTATATATGCAAAGCAAATGCCTGGAATGAAGCAAAACAATTCTGAAATACCACATGACATTCATATTTTAGGATAAGAGCTATAAGATCTCCAAACAACAAGAAAACCTATGTATTATAGAAAAAGAAATCACATAGACATCAATTTTGGGTGAGACAAAGCAATGCATCTGAAATTATTTGTGCAAAACCAGTTGGCTTGTTGTTTCATTTCTGTCATTACTTTTGTAAAATAAGAATTTATTTCTAGGCTTGGCACCTGTGACTCAGCGGCTAGGGCGCCAGCCACATATACCAGAGCTGGCAGGTTCGAACCCAGCCTGGGCCTGCCAAACAACAATGACAACTACAGCCAAAAAATAGCCGGGTGTTGTGGCAGGTGCCTGTAGTCCCGCTACTTGGGAGGCTGAGACAAGAGAATCTCTTAAGCCCAAGAGTTGGAGGTTGCTGTGAGCTGTGATGCCACAGCACTCTACCAGGCAACATAGAGAAACTCTGACTCAAAAATAATAATAATTTATTTCTAGAAAAAAAGAAATTATAGTAAACTACAAAATATAGGCTTTATTTTCTAATTATTAGATTCAACATACATAAAATCACTCTAAAATTGCAATGAAAGTTTCCAAAAACTTAAGCTTAATTGTGTATTTAGTTCACAGCAGACCAGATCAGTAACCTGCACGTGTCCAAAGACCATATTTTGAACAGCACTGAGATAAAACATCCAAAAATGAAAATCTTCCAGAGGGATATTACATATCACTCCTTGGCTCGAATGTGATTATTTTGGTAGCATTTTGTTGAGGTAGTAATGTATAGTTCTAAAGGTCAATCACGAGTGCAAGATTTGAAAATACAAGAGTCCTGTGTTCCTTTCTTCACTTCTCAATTCCCAATTCCTCTTTCCTTTCATGTTTCTGCATAATGAGCATATGATGTTATTTCATTGACGTATGTCATCCCAAGCTACAAATAATAATGAATATCCATCAATCACCTTAAGAAATGAAGCATTAGGTTCGGCGCCTGTGGCTCAAGCGGCTAAGGTACCAGCCACGTACACCTGAGCTGGCGGGTTCGAATTCAGCCCAGGCCCGCCAAACAACAATGACGGCTGCAACCAATAAATGGCCAGGCGTTGTGGCGGGCGCCTGTAGTCCCAGCTACTTGGGAGGCAGAGGCAGGAGACTTGCTTGAGCCCAGGAATTGGAGATTGCTGTGAGCTGTGATGCCACAGCATTCTATCCAGGGTGACAGCTTGAGGCTCTGTCTCAATAAATAAATAAATAAATAAATAAATAAATAAATAAATAGAAAGAAATGACGCATTATATCTGTAGGTGAAACTGTATTACCCTCCCTGATTTCATTCTCTCCTGACAAAAGAAAATCAGATCCTGAATTTGGTGTCTGTTATTACCATACTTTTACTGGATATGTGTATCCCAAATATATATTGCTTTTTCAAGTTTTTAAGTTTTATAAAATTTTATAATTTCTGAAAATTGTCTCTTTTAACTTAACTTTATGTTTTTGAGTATTACCCACAACGTCAGCTATATCTGTGGCAACCGGTTCATTAATTTCCTCCGTTGTACAATAATATCTCATTATATGAATAAACCGAAATTTGCCTGTTCTCCTATTGGTGGACATTTGGGTTCTTTCTTTTTTTTTTTTTTAATTATAAACAATGTTGCAAAGCACATTTTTGCAAATGTCTCCTCTTGCACCGGGGGTATATACTGAGTGGAAGGACGTACCCATCTTTACCTTGAGATACTGCTGTCTACGTTTCCAAAGTGCTTGTGCCAATTTACACTTACTTCTGCAGGGTAGGACAGTTCCCATTTCTCCATGTGACCATCATCTGAAATTGTCAGACGTTTTAATTTTCCTAAGAGGATGAATTTAAAATGCTGCTTTATTGTGATGTAGTTTGCATTTCCCTGGTTCATAATGAGATTTGAGCATCTTTTCATACATTTGCTGTCCATTTTGGTTTCTTATTCTGTGATTTACCTGTTTATCTTGGGCCCATTGAGGGTTTTTTATTGATTTATGAGTTATTTATATCTTCTGGATTCAAATCCTTTGTCAATTATGTATATTGCAAATATTTTTCCCCAGTCTGGAATTTGGCTTTTCATCCTCTTAATGATATCGTTTGGTACCCAGGCATTTTTAATTTTATGGATGTTGACTTTATCAAGTTTTTCCCTTATGGGCTGTACTTTTTGTATTTTTATTAAATCTTTGCCCTAAGCAAAGAGCATAAAACATATTCCCATATCATCTTCTAAAAGTTTTGTTTTTTTACTTGGTTCCTGAATTTCACTTGGATTTTTTTATTTGGTCTGAGGCTTTTTATGTTTTCCTATTGCATGCCAATTACTCGTTGCCGTTTTTTGAAAAGCCTATCCCTTTCTACTCAGTGCCATTCTGTCATGTATATCAGATGTCAATCTATATTTGTGTTTCTGAGCACTGTAGTCTGTTCCACTGATCTAATTATTTATCCCTATTTCAATGCCACACTGTCTTAATTACCACACTTTATAAGAAGTCTTTCGTGCTTGGATGAATCCATCCACTCTCTGCTTCTTCTCCAGGAGTGTCTCCTTCCTTCCTTCCTTCCTTCCTTCCTTCCTTCCTTCCTGCCCCCCTTCTTTCCTTCCTTTCCCCCTTCCTTCCTTCCTTCCTTCCTTCCTTCCTTCCTTCCTTCCTTCCTTCCTTCCTTCCTTCCCCCCCACCCCTTTTTCTTTCATTTAGAGATGGGATCTCGTGTCTCGCTCAGTCACCCGGACTGGAATGCAGTGTTACAAACTTAGCTAATTGGAGCTTCAAACTCCTGGACTCAAGTCATCCTCCTGCTTCAGCCTCTGGAGTTACTGAGACTACAGGCATGAGCCACCATGCAGTTCTTATACATTTTTTATTTACTTTCATTTAAGAATCATCTTGCTGCGTTCCCAGAGGAATAGATCCAAACTTTTATTGAAACTGCCATAAAATCTATATGCTCCTCTGAATTGACATCTTTATGTTATGTGTTTAAATACTTATTATTACTTTTTATTTTATGCTTATGTTCATAATATTTTTGTTTGTTTAGGTTATCTTTAAGATTTTTCTATCACTTTTTAGAATGTTTTCATTAAAGTTTTAAACATCTTCTGTTATCTTAGTTGTACAGTACTTTACATTTCTCTCTCTTTTTTTTTTTGTAGAGACAGTCTCACTTTATCGCCATCGGTAGAGTGCCATGTCGTCACAGGTCAGAGCAACCTCCAGCTCTGGGGCTTAGGCGATTCTCTTGCCTCAGCCTCCCGAGTAGCTGGGACTACAGGTGCCCGCCACAACACCCAGCTATTTTGTTGTTGTTGTTGTACTTTGGCTGGGGCCGGTTTTGAACCTGCCACCCTCGGCTCGGTATATGGGGCTGGCACCCTACTCACTGAGCCACAGGCACTGCCCCTTTACATTTCTTAATGTTATAAATGACATCTTCTTAAAAATTATGTTTTCTAGGCCAAGCACAGTGGCTCACACTTGTAATCCAAGTACTCTGGGAGGCCGAGGCAGGTGGATTGCCTGAGCTCACAGTTTCGAGACCAGCCTGAGCAAGAGCAAGACCCCTTCTCTAAAAATAGCTGGACATTGTGTTGGGTGCCTATAGTCCCAGCTACTTGGAAGGCTGAGGCAAGAGAATCACTTGAGCCCAAGAGTTTGAGGTTGCTGTGAGCTATGACACCATGGCACTCTACCCAGGGCGACAAAGTGAGACTGTCGCTAAAAAATAAATAAATAAATTATGTTTTCTAGGCTTGGCATAGTGGTTCATGCCCATAAGTCTCAAGTGTTGGTCCTCAAGAGGCTGAGGTGGGAGGATCAACTGAGCCCAGGAACTGGAGGCTGCCGTGAGGTGTGATCATACCACTGCCCTCTGGCCTAAGCGACAGAACAAGACCTCCATCTTTCTAAAAATATAAAAATAAAAATAAATAAATAAATAAAAGAATGTGTGTACAAGGTGGACAGAAAGTTTGTGTGCAATTTAAAATAGTTTTACATTGTGAATTACACACGAACTTTATGTCCACCGTGTGTGTGTGTGTGTGTGTGTGTGTGTGTATGTGTGTATTTTTTTTTTCTAACTCTTTATGTCTGAACCACAGAAAACCAATTCAGTCACTTTGCTAAACCCTCATATTATTTCCAAAACTCTACAGAAGAGAGATTTAATTCTATTACATACACTCTTACCTACAGACATACTTCACTTGTAGTTTTGTAAATTATTTTGGCTTTCTTTATGTAAACAATCGCTGAATTTCACTTGAGTTTTTTGTTTATTTGTTTTTGAGATAGAGTCTTACTTTGTCACCCTCAATAGAGTGCCATCACGTCACAGCTCACAACAACCTCAAACTTTTGGGCTCAAGAGATTCTCTTACCTCAGCCTCCCAAGTAGCTGGGACTACAGGCACCGGCCACAACACCCAGCCTTTTTTTAGAGACAAGATCTTGTTCTGGCTGAGTCTGATCTCCAACCTGTGAGCTCAGGCAATCCACCCACCTCGGCCTCCCAGAGTGCTAAGATTATAGCCAAGCATGAACCACTGCGCCTGGCTTTTTTCTTTCTTTTTTTTTTTTTTTTCTTTTTTAGACAGTCTCATACTCTGTTGCCCTGGGTAGAGTGCTATGAAATCATAGCTCACAGCAACCTCAAAGTTTTGGGCTCAGGCGATTCTCTTGCCTCAGCCTCCTAAGTAGCTGGGACTTACAGACACCTGCCACAACAACTGCTAGGTTTTTGTTTTTGTTTTTTTAAGTAGAGATGGGGGTCTCATTCTTGCTCAGGCTGGTCTCAAACTCCTGAGCTCAAGCAATCTACCCCCCTCAGCCTCCTAAAGTGCTAGGATTACTGGTGTGAGCCACTGCGCCCAGCACACTTGGGTTTTTTTTATTTGGTCTGAGACTTTCTATTTTTTGTTTTCCTTTGAATGATGGTTTGGAAATGATGTGCAAAGTGATCTGCAAAGATGTTCATGTCCCAATCCCCAAAACCTGTGAATATGTTACCTTACGTGACAAAATGGACTTAGTGTATATGACTAAATTAAGGATCTTGAGATGGGGGTATTACCCAGTTAGGCCTGATGTAATCACAAGGGTCCCAGTTTTATTTCTTTCTCTTGTTTTACTTCACAGGCTAGGCTCTCTACATACGAGATTGCCTAGAAAGGTGTTTGAGAACACCATGGACATTTTCAGGGTTTTAAAATGAATTCTTCTAATACTTTAGAATTTAGGGGTGGTGCCTGTGGCTCAAGGAGTAGGGTGCTGGCCCCATGTACCAGAGGTGGTGGGTTCAAACCCAGCCCCAGCCAAAAAAACTGCAAAAAAAAAAAAAAAAGAATTTTATATATCCTGCGGGATGGAAATTATTGGTGGAGAGTTTTTTTTACATTAAAGAAATTGCCTTCTTCTGGTTAGCTAAGATTGGTTTTAGCATAAACGAATGCTAAGCTTTATCAAATGCTTTTTGTGGGGCAGCACCTGTGGCTCAGTGAGTAGGGCACCGGCCCCATATACCAAGGGTGGTGGGTTCGAACCTGGCCCCGGCCAAACTGCAACAACAACACAAAAATAGCTGGGCATTGCGACGGGCACCTGTAGTCCCAAGTACTCAGGAGGCAGAGGCAAGAGAATCGCCTAAGCCCAAGAGCTGGAAGTTGCTGTGAGCTGTGATGCCACAGCACTCTACTGAGAGCAACAAAGTGAGAGTCTGTCTCTAAAAAAAAAAAATGCTTTTTTGTGTCAATCAAGATAATCATGCATATTTTTTCCCTTAGTATATTATTGTGACAATTTATATTAACTCATTGTTTTTTTTTTTTGAGACAGAGCCTCAAGCTGTCACCCTGGATAGAGTGCTGTGGCATCATAGCTCACAGCAACCTCCAATTCCTGGGCTCAAGCGAGTCTCCTGCCTCTGCCTCCCAAGTAGCTGGGACTACAGGTGCCCA
>CAUYRH010128333.1:0-15311 GCA_963574655.1 Perodicticus potto | reverse complement strand
CATTCATTCACCTTGCCCCTGGCGGAAGGGACTGTGTTCATTCATTTCCTGACCAAGGAACCCATACACCTATATATACCCCGAGACTAAAAGCCTAAAGGGGGAGATGGGGAAAGACCGGGAGAGAAACGGAGAGAGCTTTTCTCTCCCTACTTGCGTTCTCTCTCTCTACCAGGAGCTTTAGTGTTTTCTGTATTCTTTTCTGTAAATAAATTCTGTCTTACCACTGGAAAAAGAAAAAGAAAAAGAAAAAGAAAATGCCGTGAAGTTTATGTTAAACAGTTGGATGAAAATATTTCAGATTGTATATGAAACCAGCACATTGTACCCCTTGATTGCACTAATGTACGCAGCTGTGATATAATAACAGAAAAAAAGGAGAAGATGGGAAAAAAGAGAAGAAAATTTGAGTTAATCATCAGATAATTTTTCCCTTTGCACACCTATAATTCTTTTAATAGTAGTTATGGAAAAGGACATCAACAACTATTATTTTCCTCTGAGTTCCTTAAAAATGACATCAATACATGGGTAGGAAAAACACTGAGTCCTTTGGTTTCTTTCTTTCTTTTTTTATGTTTATTTTTTCTTAAATCATAGCTGTGTACATTAGTGCAATCATGGGGTACAGTGTGTTGGCTTCATATACAATCTGAAATATTTTCATCCAACTGTTTGACATAACCTTCATGGGATTTTCTTGTTTATTGTGTGAAAACATTTGTGTTCTTCATTTAGTAGGTTTCACCTGTACCCTTCTAAGATGCACCATAAGTGGAGCAGCCCTCATGTATCTGTTTAAATCAATTACAATCTATGTGTCTCCTACTAACATTACACACAAACATTTCTGTTCTTTGTCTCCTATTTTGTTTTTAAGGACAGGATTTATTGCCCAGGTTGGAGTACAGTGGCCCAATCATAGGTCACTGCTCAAGGTATCCTTCTGACTCAGTCTCCCACCTAGCTGGGACTACAGGTGCTCACCACAACAGCTGGATAATTTTTTTAAAGATACATGGTTTCACTATGTTGGCCAGGATGGTCTTAAACTCCTGTCCTCAAGCAATTCTCTTACCTTGGCCTCCCCTAAGTGCTGGGACGACTGTATCCAGCCACTGTATCCAGCTCAGATAATTTAAGTCGAATTAATATTCATTAGAAGTATTTAGATTATATGATCCAATATGAGGTAGAGCAATATGAATTAGTTATGTAACATAGGTATATTAGTTGTCTTTGTATTGTTTTGTCACTTTCTGTCCTAGAATGGCTACAACTCTCAGGATAACCAGTTGCCACTATAAGGTTTTAGCATTTTCTTAACTCTGTGCCCAAACAACCTAGATTGCTTTTTGTCCCACATGTAAAATATGACACTATTCTGTTGATTGGAAACTGCTCTGAAATGTAGGTTATTAGTCCCAAACGGGCTTCTGTGGCGGCAGGGACTCAACTGACCACTGTCTGGGCTCGATTCTGAGATGTTCTACCACCAGGCCCCTGTCAAGGCAAGCTCTCCTCACCCCACGGTCACCCCACGAGAAGGACCTCAGTTTTGTTTCTAGATAGTTTCTCTTGACCCCTCCAGACCCCTCCTTTCCCCTTTAGTGCTCCTTTTCTGTGCACTATATCTTAGGAGGCTCGAAAGTGGACGGCATTGGCTGGACAGCCACTCGGTTCCATTTTGGGAGGCACTGCCAGAGAACAGAGGGAGGAAAGGAGGGAAGGAGGAAAGCAGAGTGGGGTATCTATGTCCCTTGGCTCATGCATGGTCTCCACAGTTTGGCTGGGTCCCTCTACCTAGGCCAAGTCCTGGTGGGAGGTGCACCCCCAGCTGCAGCTCCCCCCTCCAGATTCCAGTAAGTGCCCCCACTCTTGCCCCTCAAGCCAAGGTGTGGGTAGGAGCAAATCTAGGGTCCTGCACCCTCCCTTGATGTTTCCTCTTAACCCTGCCCAAACCTTCACCAACAGCCTGTTTTTTAGGCATTCTCCAATTACTTTGTTTAAATGATCCTCCCTAGCTCCTGGTAGACCCTGGGCAACCTACGCCATGAGCGACCATATTTTGCTATGTATTATGCACACTTTTTTTGCCCACGTTTTTGAAGGAAAATAAGGATGGGTAGCACTAATTCCACATCTATACAGATGTTTTTAATTCTTTTATTTATGCTTATGTGTCAGAAGTGTAACTCTAGAAAGTAATAACCACATCTGTTTGCAAATAATACTCTGGAATATGGTAATTGGTTTCATTGAACTTGAGGGAGGGATGGAATGTCTACGATCCTTACAAACCTGATGGAATTTCCAATGAATTCCATGAATTTCCTATGAATTCTGGAATGGACTAGGAATTATGAAAATAAGTTATAGTTTATATCATTAAGAAGATGGTTTTAAGAAATTCTAATATTCCCATCAAGATAGAAAAGGAAAAACAGAAAAAACATGGGTGCTTCAGTGGAATATAACTGGCAATGACCACCAATCAGTCCACTCTATTCAGGGGGTGCACTGGGCTAAATAGCATCCCCCAAATCTTGTGTCCACCCAGAGCCTAGATTGTGACCTTATTTGGAAATAGGCTCTTTGCAGCTGTAATTAGTAATAAGTTACGATGAGGCCAGACTAGAGTAGGCCGGACCCTAACCCAATGACTGTGTTCCTAAATGAGAAAACACAGACGCACACGTAGGGCAACTGGCCATGTGAAGACGGGGCAGAGACTGGAGTGGCCCAGCTGCAAGTCAAGCAAAGACGGCCAGCAAAGACTGGCCAGGATGAAGGACGTGGCCAGAAGGACCCTTCCCCGGAGCTCTCAGAGGGAGCAGGGCCCCGCCCCGACAGGCTGATGGCAAACTCTGGACATTGGAGTCGCAGGAGAGAACACAGTTCTGCCTTTGTGTGTCCTCCCTGCCCCGCCCCTGCCCATTTGGTTTTGTTTGTTTGTTTGTTTGTTTATTAAGTCATTTGTACATAGATCATACATACATTTATGCCGTTATGGGATTCGATGTGTTGATTATTGGTACAAATTGGAGTGTTTACATGCTACTAATCATTATAGCTTTCGCTTCATTTACCCAATCACAGCATTAAGACATTTGTGCCCCTACCCATTTGTGACACTTTGTTCCTGCAGCCACAGGACAGGAACACAGGGCTGAGCGTCCCCTACCACGGGCGCTTGCTGGCTGTCTTAGGACACGCAGCTCTCGTTCCTGCTGCTCCGTCCATACTTGAGGCATTTCGGCATGTGCCTGGGTTGGTAACTGACAGTTTGACAGTGTGTCACCTCCCTGAGAATCTGGACCCCTGACGGCCTCTAACCTTCTTTTCCTTCCCTCTCAGTCTCCTGTGCCTCCGTCCTTCCCATGCAAGACCCTTTCTCCACTTCCTGGGAGAGGACGAATGGGGTCTCAGGGTCCTGTGAGAGAGAGACCTCCATGCTCAGTGGCGCACAGGTGGCCCTCAGGCCACGACAGTGAGCAGTATGCATCAAATGTCACTCCATAACCTTTCCCTATATGCTAGCCAGGCAAAGACACGAGAGGCTTTGAGGTGACACGTTTTTCTCTGAACTGTCACCTTTCCCATTGAAGGCAGCAGGTTCTGCGCTTTGGATTCAGGGAAGGAAGATGCCGGGGCAGAGAGCAACCAGCCCGCAACACTTTGTGGCTTTCATTTTCCCAAATCCTGAGCCCACACAGTTGGCACAGCTTGGGGATGAGGCACAGAGGCTCCGAGAAGCGGGGCGATGCCCAGAGAATGTTCCCATCGAGCATGGGGAGAGGGTTTCCTGAGACGGGAAGGACAGCAGGGCCCGACACCCCCCCCAAAAGACAGCGACACTCAGGCAGAGCAGGGGATACAGTCAGAGGCGGTGGGAATCCAGCCTCCCACAGCTCCTGGGCCCAAGCTGGCCCAGAAGTCCCTCTGGCCTTGAACCTCATCAGCTTGGGAGGAGAAAAGACGAGATACTCTGTCCTGTTTCCCAATCTCGTGACCACCCTGGGAGCAGCAGAATTCAAAAATGACAAAAAAGGGACTTTCCTCAACCTAGATCTGAAAGTGAGGCTTGAATTGAAAAGCAGGGTGCTGTTTCTTACACAGCTGAGTTTACGAGCTCCGTAACCCACAAACTCCCTTCCCCCGTCAGTGAGGACTGAAATGGTCCAGGGACAGATCCAACGTGCAATGACTGTCACGGGAAGCACCATTTCCCCTTCAAGGTGCATGATCCACAGAAATGTGGGCACGCGTTGACCAGAAGACATGTTGGAGGAGGCTCTTTGGCACACTCCCCATAATTTGGCCCCAAATTGGAAACTTCCCAATGCCCACTGACAGAACAGATAAACTGTGGAACACACACACAATGACAACAAGCTATTTACACTTGCACACAATGTGGCAGAGTCTCACAAACAACATATTGAGCAAACAGAGCCTCATGCTCCAAGCACATAAACAAAAACAGGCACGCGAATCAATGCTGCTCAGCAGGCAGGAGAGCGGCTGCCCGTGGGCAGAGCTGGTGATCAGGAAGGGCTAGAAAGAGGCTTCAGGACAATTCCCTGAGCTGAGCTCTTACGATTTCTGTGCTATATGTATATTATCCTTCGATACAAAAAAAAAAAAAACCCGAAAGGCAGTGAGCATAGAGACCCGAGACAGAAAGGAGAGATAGAGGCAGAGAGGGACCACCAGGACCCACTTGAACCCATCCCACTCTCTCTAAGCTCATGATACGGGGCCATCCCCAGGGATGGGAGCAATGGATGCCATCCCCAGGGATGGGAGCAATGGATGCCAGGACCCACTTGAACCCATCCCACTCTCTCTAAGCTCATGATACGGGGCCATCCCCCAGGGATGGGAGCAATGGATGCCAATGCAATACCCAACAAATAGTTTCCAGGTTGGAAACTATTTGTATAGAAAAGCCCGGCACTTAGCCGACAACCCACAAATGTTGTTCTCCATCCTCCTTCCCCCATCACCTGCTGGCTACGAACAACAGTGCTAAAAGTTTTGAGTTTTTTAATGAGCAGAGCTATGCAAACCCATAAATGCCTGTGCACGAGAAAAGAACTTCTGTGGCTAGAGAGAAACGTCTGTATCGGTTGGCTCCTGAGGCTGGTGAAACACAGAGCTCCCAGCATTTCTTGGGGGGGGGGGAGGCTGCTCACTCATATGTCACAGCAATTTAACGACCTCTATATAAATTGCTATCTTTTTTCAAAAACTATAATATTGCTGGAATCTTGTAGGGGCATATCAGACTGTGCTCAGGATAATTCCAGCTGGGAAAGCAAGGCCGCTGTAGTGTTCCCCTCCTCCCTGTCCTGATGAGCTCCTCAGCCTCCCACCCAACACCAAATGTGGCACAAATGGTCTTAAGACTTTTTAACTAAGAAATTTTTAACTTAAGAATGCTCTTAAGACTTTTTAACTAATCCTTTGGTTTTTCCAATGGCCCTGAGAAATATTACTTCAGTGGAGGACCCACATGCCCCTGTAAGACAGGACCATGAATTACTAATTTCTGGCATTCATATACACCAAAATAGTACATATTGGAAGTGACCCTTATTACTTCTCAAGCATTTTTCCACTTGATTTATTATTCTCCCTTACAAGAATACATGTTCATAATCTGCATTAGCAGTCCTCTAATGATGCGGTGTCAGATCCAAATGTCACCTCATTATTTCCTACACTCATAGAACCCACGACAGTAAAAGCCAATTATAGACCAGAGAAATCCCAAGAGATCCTGCTGCTACAACAGCTAATAAGCTGCAGCATCATTACCCTGGGAAACGGTGGTCCCCGCACAACAGCCACCTGTGCACATCCGCCCTAGGAAGCGGCCCCTCTGTGCACAGGCGTACATGGGTTTAGTTCAGTATAGCTGGTCGGTGAAAAAACACTTTAAATATCTTGGCCAAAGCTTTGGGATTTGTTAGTGGGTTGGAGATGAAAGTGCCCTGATGCTTCTATTCCAACAGACACAAGGAACTGGTTTCAGATGGTGGTTTGTTGACTGAGTCCCCTGAGCAGCACAGGGAACATGCTTCCCTATGCCTGGTCCAGCCTTCTCTATGTCTGGTCCAGCACAGGATTGGCCAGAGCAGAGATTTGCCCAAGGAGTGAAGTGTAGACGTGGAGCAGCAGACACTAGGAGGTCGTCATGGTTGGGGGGTGGTAAAAAGACATGGTGACCCACTGGCAGGTTCCAATCTGGCCCTGCTGTCCTCTCACAGCACACAGGCTCTTCTTCCCCAATGCCAGCCTGCTCACCAACAGCACAGCCAGGCCAACCTCAGACAGAGCGGCAGCCTCCCACAGCCCCTGCTCCACCCCCTTGGTGGTCCCCAAACTCTTTCTGCCTTTTCCTCCAGACTAGTCATTCCAGAGGGCCCAGCAATGACTTTCTCCAGCCCTCCAACTCCCCTTTCCAGATTCTCCTGCCCGTTTCAAGCACTAACGTGGCCTTGAAAGGGTTTTGACGGACCCTGGGTCAGCAGAACCAGTGAGACAACCAGCACGAATCCACCTTGCAATAGATACTGATGGGGAAACTTGCTGGGCCGTGCTCTGACCTGGGGCTATAGTGGGGGAAGACAGCCCAAACCCTGTCCTCACAGAGCCTGCACACCTAGCAAGGAAATGTAAGCTGTCATGGGACCTTACATACAATAAGTGGTGCTGAGCTGAGAGCTTTATATAAACAATTTCATTTAATCCTCACAAATCATTACCTCCATTTACACACAAGGAAACTGAGGCTTACCAAGGTTAATAAACTTGGATGTCACCAACGCCAGATTCTCATCCATTATCCCACTGAGTCTTCCTGAGCAAGGAAGCCACAAGAGCCCTGCCAGGACCCAAGGCAGCAGGTACCCAGGGCACGAACAAGCTGGCCGCTGAGCAAGCATCCTGTCTCATGCCCAGTTCAAATGACTCCAGTTTCCAGTGGAGGAAACTGCTAATCGTGATCCTAATATGGGGTCCAAATGGGCCTGACTGTAGGACAGTGGACATGGGGGCAAGACCAGCTGCTGGCCAGGGATTCAGCCTGACCTCAAGGCAGGCCAGGCCCACGTGGATTGTTTTTGGTTTGTTTGTTTTAATGCACAGAGAGATTAGGGCACACATCAAGCTCACAGTGTATCATCTGCTCTCTTCTCATAGATAAATGAGTAGTAAGTAGGAATAGCTCAGAAAACAACTGCAATACCCAACTCTTAATGGTGGTTTTTTCTGATGTGGGAGAGAAGGGAGAAATCTCCAGAGAGATTTCAGCAAATTCTCACTTCAGACATTTCATAGCATGTGAAGTTTTAACAGGGAGGACATGCACTTTTGTAACCAGGAAAATAAACGAAGCTGCTAATAAGACCAGAGCTTGCGTTGTATCATTGATTCAATTAGAAAATAACGTCACCATTTGTGCACAGGCAGCCAATTGGCCCAGACCACTCCTTCCGCACATTCTTCCTCCTCTTGTGCCTCCATAAATGTTCACAGAACAGACCTGAATTTACTGATTGTTCCACAATAATGAAGTCCAAGAACACCTGTAATTGATCTTGCCATACACCTCTTTCCCAATTCAAATTAAGGTCAAACCATTAATCATGCCAGCAAAACACAGAAAAATTGCACACACCAATACTTTAAATGTTATCACTCACTGTTCAGGAAATATTGAACCAAAAAAAAAAAAAAAACATTAACAGTGATTTCATTATAATTTTAAAATATCATTTATAACTTTTTTGTGGTCCTAACATAAATACCACTCAATTGGTGGTATTAATGCAAAGGACAGGATTGAGTTTACCAATATTCGCCTTGGATTGATTTTATTTTTTCATATTAAAGAAAATAATGCAAAACCAAAGTGAAACTTTGTAGAGAGACTAGTTTTCCCCATTGGCAGCATCAGTAGGAACCAGGAGTCTAACTATACACCTCAGCCCCATGAGAATTAGTCTTTTTAAACTTAATAAGGGATTTCAATTCTTAGGGATGCTTAGTTCCATTGTGTAGATTGAAGAGGCAACATAAAAATAGATTTCAATCATAAATTCATTTTTTGGTGAATGAAAGAGCTCAAAAGGCACAAA
The DNA here is from genome assembly GCA_963574655.1 of Perodicticus potto. Classification (NCBI taxonomy): domain Eukaryota; kingdom Metazoa; phylum Chordata; class Mammalia; order Primates; family Lorisidae; genus Perodicticus; species Perodicticus potto. Next base: position 7,164 of record CAUYRH010128333.1, on the reverse strand, counting down.
CCCGTGGGTGAGTTGTCACACTGGACTATTCCTGTCTACCAAGCACAGGACATCAGCACTCCCTTCCGTGGCCCTGTCTTCCGAATCTCTGATCCCTCCAACTCCTCACCTCATTAATACCGCTCACCATCAACCCCTAGCTCTAGAGAACATGAGTTTCCCACACTCTGTCTACTTGGACTTTCCCTGTTGTTGAGAGCTCCCTGTCGCCAGGGACTAACTCTACTGCCTTTGGCCCTGGAGCCCAGCCCAGAGCATACATTCAATACTTACCACTAATGAAGAAATGAGGCGATGAGCTGTATGCACTTTGCATCCTTGCCACTGCCAGCTGCTTCATCCTGAACATGTCATCAGACCCTGTGAACTGGTGTCTCCTCATCTGAAACATGGAGAGAAAAAATAACAGGTAGTTTGCATAACTCAATTGCTGCCATATTCCAGGCTATAAGGGAGGAGAAAGCAAATTGAAAGGAATAAACTCACACATATATTATGGGTCTATTCAGGGTTCAATTCAGAGCAAGTCTATTCAATCTAAAGGGAAGAAAAAACATGATTTTGTGATCTTAGTTCTAAATTTTCCCCATTTGTTTAAGCTGAAATAAAGAATCCTCTTACATTTATTTCTTCTACAAGTGAATTTAAAATCTTAATAGACTATCTGTAAGATTATACCTGCCTTATCATCCAAATCTTTCCCAGTTGGTCTCAAATTGTGTATGTATTTATAAAGTTGTATGCTTATAGTAATTATAAGCAATAGCATTTCATATATAGAATTATATTAGAAAACTAAGAATAGATAAGTCAAATTTTGTTTTCTTCAATAAAAAGATTCTTTTTTAAAATGATGTAATCTGTTCTATTGTTTTATTCAGAAGTTGCCTTGGGAAACAATATCTTAATATCCCTTATAGAATTTTTAACAGATCTACTTTGAGTTAATTTTCTAGAACATTTCCACTCCATTTTCCAATTTTCTCCTCTTCTTATTATTTTCAACCAAAAAGCAACAGACATGCATTTTATAGACTTAATTACCCCTAAAGTTAGAATTAATCTGAGCACTTTTCTGAAGCAAAGGCTAAAATTCCAAAAGCAATGAGGAGTAAGCAGATGGACTGCTTATGGGAAAAGGCAAATGAAAATTATGCAGCTTACTTTGTACACCTTCTCCAGGCAAAATAACTCCAGGCTCTTTACGACATTATTAAAGCTATAAATTAATACAGCTTGAGGGCTTGGCAAGGAAATCATTGCAGAAAAAAAAGGAGAATGAGGGAAAGGCTTAACTGAGAGGAAAGAATTGTGCTGTTGATTGGCAGAGGAGGGGATATCCGGCATGTGGTAGGATCCCCACTGCAGCTTCCTGCCTCCTCTAATGGGAATGACCGCCACTGAATTTACTCTGAATCCTTCCTGATGTCTCCTAATGATTGGGAATAGACAAAGTACCCTTCTGTGCAAGAACTAGAAGCCCAGGGGACTGCATCAGGACTGAGAGGTCCCTCTAAAGACCTCTGATGCCTATTTTGGTTTTAATCATTGTGTCATCTTGGACATGGCACTGCCTCCTTTTGGTGAATGGTGATAACAAATGTTCCCAATGTGAGAATTCTAAGCTCAATGCAAATAACAGTAAGTGTACTCCTTAGGGCCTGCTAGGACATCAGACTTGTGGGGATGAGGGTTCAACAAAGTAATGCATACTTTATTTTTATTCTTTCAAAGGGTGGATATTGGAGTATTTGTGAATTAAGTTACCTTTTTCTCCCTCCCTTGAAACCACAAATTACAACCCTAAATTATAAATAGCACAGAATCTACTAACACTACTAATTATGCTTACATGATAAAGGGTTGTCGATGTTTAGACTTACCATTTAACAATGGCTAGTTACGTACTCAGGCCTATATAATTTCCATAACACTTAAGAAATTTCCAAGCATATAGGGAAAAAGATTATATTACATAAAATTTATATTATAGATGTTAAAAATTTATGGGCTAGTTCCAAACTTTCTAGACAATATTTCTTTTTCAAATTTTTTTTTATTAAATCATAGCTGTATTTAAAAAAAGATGGAGACTTTACCTCTTTTATGGTTACATAGATGGAGCTAGAACATACTCTTCTTAGCAAAGAAGAAGAGTATCTCTAGACAATATTCTTAAACATTTCCATTTACTAGGGTAAGAAAAAAAAATCTCAAGCTCAGCATTTAGGTATTATGGGTTTCCAGACCTAGTTCTGGGTCTTGAGTAAGTCACTTTTCCTCCCTGACCTCCATGGCTCCTTAATGACAATCTGAACTTTGTGAGAAGTATAAAGTTTGTTCACTTGAAATACGTGAAAATTCAGCTGCTTCTGTATTGAAGATTGTGAGGCTGCTTCCAAGATGGTGGGTAAAGTGCAGAGATCAATAGGCGACAAAAAGGGTCATCGGCAAGGAAGGTAGAATGTGCAGAAGCAATGCCTGGAATGATTGCTAAGACCTCTCCAAGGTCTAAAGTCTGGGCAGGATGTGAGTTCGGTCATGTTCGTTAATGTCTGCACCCTCTCTGCTCCAGAAACCCAGTCTAGGTACCATCTCTAACGGGGCAGGATGTGAGGATGGGGGTGGGAGGGGGCAAGAGGGTGCTCGTCTTAAGAACAGAGGCTTGGGCAGCACCTGTGGCTCATCGAGTAGGGCGCCGGCCCCATATACTGAAGGTGGCGGGTTCAAACCCAGCCTCGGCCAAACTGCAAAACAGAAAAATAGCTGGGCGTTGTGGCCGGCACCTGTGGTTCCAGCTACTCAGGAGGCTGAGGCAAGAAAATCGCCGAAGCCCAGGAGTTGGAGGTTGCTGTGAGCTGTGTGACGCCATGGCACTCTACCGAGGGCGATAAAGTGAGACTCTGTCTTTACAAAAAAAAAAAAAAGAGAAGCTTTACTGTCTTAGTCAAGGGGAGAACTAAGATGGGAAATCCAGAGACCGGGGAAGCAGGACCCTGTGAGCGATCAGATTACCCGACCTCAAAACCTGCCACTTGGGCAGAAGCATTAGTTTGAACTGAAGACCTGAAACAAGGGATGACAAAAAAACTGTCTGCTTTTCTTCTCCCATATTTGTTAAAAGTAGTCTTAGCTTCTTTTTTCTTTTGAGACAGAGTCTCAAGCTGTCACCCTGAGTAGAGTGCTGTAGCATCATAGCTCGCAGCCACCTCAAACTCCTGGGTTCAAGCGATCCCCTTGCCTCAGCCTCCCAAGTAGCCGGGACGACAGGTGCCTGGTACAATACCTAGCTATTTTAGAGATGAGGTCTCACCCTTGCTCAGGCTAGTCTCAAACCCAAGAACTCAGGTAATCCACCTGTCTGGGCCTCCCAGAGTGCTAGGATTACAGGTATGAGCCACCGCACCTAGTCTTAGACTTTAAATCACCAGAGAGGACACCAGACTCTTACCAGCCCAGAGATGGCACCAAGGGGCATGTATGTAACAAATCTTATTAAAACCACCCTCATCTTCCTTCATTTCTCCTCATATAGTTACCTTTGCACAGTTTGCTGCCCTTGAAAACATAAACATCTTTTCCTTTGTCTTGTCACTGCTCTATAAATGTATTGGTTGTTGTCAAGATTCTATATAAGCCCCAATTGTAAGCACCCTTTTGGGAGTTTCTTCCATATGTATGCAAGATACACATGTTAACAGCTTTGGGTTTTTTTCCCTCTGGCTAATTCATCTTTCTTCAGTTTAATTTTCAGGGTCCCAGTCAAGCTAGGAGGGTAGAGGACAAATATATTTTTCTTCCTCTAGACTCAAAAGAACCATCCTACTCTGATCAAGAGCTACGTTTCCTGCATCAAAAGTCACATTCCTACTCACGCCTGTGCCCAGGTGTTTACCTTTAAGGCAGCTAAGTATAGGGGTTGAAAATGTTCTAAGTTTCAATACAAACAGGGCTTTAAAAAGATAAAGTGTGCTACATGTATTAAGAGGCACTAAATGGAGTGGTTTTGTATTTTTACCCCCGCAGTTTTTGGCCTGGGCTGGGTTTGAACCCGCCACCTCTGGCATATGGGGCCGGCGCCCTACTCCTTTGAGCCACAAGCACTGCCCTTAAGTGGCACTAAGTAAGAATGTGGTGGGTGCTCCTGCGGATCCCCACAAGAACTCCAGAAAGATGTGTGTGCATGTCCCAAGCTGGGGTGGTGGGGAAGAAGGCTCAACAGCCACAGGAGAACTACCTCCATATTCCTAAGGTGACCTATTGAAGGTAGCATGAGTACCACTTAGTGGCTTTTTAAAAATTATTATTTATTTTTATTTATTTATTTATTTATTTGCAGTTTTTGACCACAGGCTCTGCCCCCACTTAGCAGCTTTTTAAAAATGAAAAACCAAAAAAGACGAGGTGGCTGAGTGGTTAAGGCGATGGACTGCTAAAAATGCAAAACCATGGCTTCCTCCCTGACTTACCGAATCAGGGTCTTTGGGGGTGGGAAGGCCCAGGAATCTGTGTTTTAACAAGCTCCCCAGGGAATTCTGGTCCTTCCCCAAGCTCACTCCAACACTGGTCTTTTGGCTCCTCCCCCTTAATCTGATTGGAGGATCCTACAACATCCTGAAGTCCAAACTTTGGTTCTCTTGTCAGTACACAGTCAACCCTAAGCAGTGCTGGCCAAGTCCTCCTGGATTGTCAGATTTGCTGGAACAAACACTTTCTCTGGCCTCCCTCATTCTCAATGTCGCAATTGCCTGGCTGTGCCCCCCACAAAGCAACTTCTTAGTGAGCTGCACATCAGTGATCACAAACTCGCCTCTTGCTTTTTGCCAGGCTGTGAAACCGCCACAAAGTGGCGTGCTGGAAACTCCAAGACAAGGTCCTCAAACTTTAGTGTCCGTACGGAATAACTGGGGAGTTTGTTTAAAAAGGCAGACTCCTGGGCCCTCTCTCCAGAGCATGGGATTCCATTTATCTGGGTAAGTCCCAGCACTCTGCACCTTAAACCACTTCCTAGGTATCCGGGGAGTAAGTGGCATGGGGACCACACCTGGAGAAAGCTGTCACTAGGGATCCATCATGCCGAGTGCTGACAGCAACAGGTCCCCGTGCTCCTGGAAACGAGCTGACAGCTCTTTCTGATTCGTGTTTGATGATATCCATCAAACAAGCTAATGCCAACCATGAATTAATGACTTTTAAGCAATTCATGCAGGTGGCTGCCCATGTAATCAATCTTAATTTGCAAACACTGCTGAGTGCCCACTCAAGGGTAATAATGTGCCCGATCTCACACATCAATCTCTCAGATGGAAATTAAGCAGGTAGATGTAACACTCTGGTGAGCATCATTCAGTGTCTCGAGGGATAGCATTAGTTTAACAGGACTGAAGCTGAAAAATCAGACCTGAATTGCTTCCCCCATGGCGGTGAATTCTTAGGTTGGCTCTTTCTGTGCACAGCTAAACCAGCCAGGACCCACTCCAAGTGTAAATGGTTTCCCTTGCTCCCAAGCCCAACTATCCAGTATAAAACCCCACAGTAGGACTCTGTTTGGTTTTACTTGGGTCACGTGATCATCCTGTGGCAAATCACTGTGGACACCAAAGGCCGATGATCTGGGCCACCCTGCCACTAAGGAGCAGGCGAGGCAGGGTCACACTGAGCAGGAGAGAAAGGACGTTCTCCAAAAGAAAGAGTATTAGCCTGCAGCCTCTGGACTATCTGGGTGCCATCTACCCACATAACAGGTGCTTTCAATATTTGAGGCAGGGTGTGAATGCTTTGCCTGAGGGTTGGGAACTGGCATTTGTCCAACTCCACACCCTCCTTTCCAATGTGGCTTCAGCCCTCCTGGTTCACAGCACACCTGCCTCACAGAGGGGAGGATTTTCTATCTCGGGCTTTGAAATCAGGGGTGACTCTGAATAGGGCAGGACAGGCACTGTCTTGATTTTCCAATTGATTTTACAGAGACCGTAAGACTGACGGAATGGGCTGTTTGTGGCAGTAAGATGCCAAACTATAAACACGACCGAAGGCCATGCCAGGCAAGGGTTAAGTCACGTACCCCAACACCTAAAGAATAAACTGTTCTAACTGCCACAGGGTGTTCTTTTCCTCTAGCAGCTAAATAAGCACCAGCCTGGAGCTGAACAATATTAAAACAATCACAGCTTGATGACCACCACATGCTGACCGCCTTGTCCCCATCCCGCAAGCCACAACTGCAGCTTCGATTGGACAAGAGACTGATTTCAGCAACTTCCTCCTGATGAGAGACCACAGCCAGGGGCTGGCTCTGGCCGGTTTAGAGAGAATGTGCACTCAGCGCCTTGTGTCCCTACTTCACATTTTGACACATTGAGGCCTAATTGTAATGCATTTAAATGTTAAGTCTCCGCCCCAAAGTGAACATGGCTTGTACCTGTAGTAACAGGCATAATTATTCAGTAAGCGTGTTAGGACTCCCTCCGTGAATATCCACAGCAGCTCCTGTAGCCCGCTCAGTGTGTATGATTAGCCAGCCCTTCCAGCACATGCCTCCTCCTTCAAAGTACCTGCTTCTGGTTTGGGCTGGAAGCCTGCTCACCAAATGCAGGGTGTGATCCCCCCTCCTTTTTTTAAATTTCAGGTTAATGTGAGGGTACAAACAACTAGATTACAATATTTGCATTAGTTAGGTAGAGTCCCTCTTATAGCTATATCCAGCACCCAAAAGGTGTGCCACATACCCTCACCTTCTGCCCACTGAGCGGGAGCACAGCAATCCCCTCCTCTTCTCTCCTTTCCCCCCTCTCTAGCACACCCCCCTCTCAACTTGAATTACACTGAGCTTTTCCCTTATATGGACATGCATTAGATAATCTACTGGCTTCCTATTAGTGAGTACATTGAATATCTGCTTTTCCGTTCTTGTGATACTTTACTAAAAAAAACGTGTTTCAACTCCACCCAGATTAATACAAAAGATGTAAAGTCTCCATCTTTTTATGGCTGTGTAGTATTCCATGGTGTACATACACCACCGCTTGTTAATCCATTCCTGGGTTCATGGGCACCTAGGTCGTTTCCCCATGTTGGCAATTGTGGATTGAGCTGCAATAGACAATGTAGTGCAAATGTCTTTATGGTAGAATGATGTTTTTTCTTCTGGGTAGATGCCTCGTA
>CAUYRH010128331.1:0-23980 GCA_963574655.1 Perodicticus potto | reverse complement strand
TTTTTTTTTTTTTTGAGACAGAGCCTCAAGCTGTCACCCTGGAGAGAGTGCTGTGGCATCACAGCTCACAGCAACCTCCAATTCCTGGGCTCAAGCGAGTCTCTTGCCTCCGCCTCCCAAGTAGCTGGGACCACAGGCGCCTGCCACAACGCCCGGCCATTTTTTGATTGCAGCCGTCATTGTTGTTGGGCGGGCCCGGGCTGGATTCGAACCCGCCAGCTCAGGTGTACGTGGCTGGCACCTTAGCCCGCTGAGCCACAGGCGCTGAGCCATAATTTTTTTTTTTTTTTGAGACGGAATCTCACTCTGTTGCCCTTTGGTAGAGTGCTGTGGCCTCATATCTCATAGCAACCTCAAACTCTTGAGCTAGAGCGATCCTCTTGCCTCTATTTTCAGTAGAGATTGGGTCTCACTCTTGCTCAGGTTGGTCTCAAAGTTCTGGGCTCAAGCAATTCACTGGTCTCAGCCTCCCAGAGTTCTAGGATTACAGGCTTGGGCCACAACGACTGGTCGTCAATTAGATTCTTAGTGGCAAGAACATCTCAGAATGTTTCCAAGTTTCATTTGGCACAAAGGCCAGTCATTCAGGTACTTTTTCAAACATTAGATCAAGACATTGGGTTGGACATCTCAAAAAATTTGACCTCAAGGTGGAAAAATGAGGAGGAAAAGTGTTCTCTGTGGAATTCAGATATAGGCATTCCCTGTGGAAGCTAAGATTCGTAAAAAAAGAGAACTTAGCAAGTTTTGGCAATTTTATATATCACCAAAAAGAGTAGACTAAAGTGAAGTTGTGCTTTAAAAAAATTGAAAGAGAAGTTTTATGCATGTCTGAAGTTCCTAGGTTTCTCCACATTTTATAACAAGTGCAGGAAGTTAGAGAAATCTTTCTGATTCCCGTATCTCCGTAGGGTACCATAATTTAATGTAGTTGGTGGCACCAGACGCTGGAAAGCACAGCCAGCCATTATGGGCAGGGGTTTCAAACATATGGCCTGTGCATTGCGCCCCCATCCCCTTCCCTCTATGAATTATTTTTATATTGGATGCCAACCTAGGAAATGCCTGAATCTTGATGCATGCTGCCAGCCTGTTACCAGCCAGCCCTCCCCCTTTCCCTCCTCTGCCATATTACCGATCCGTTCACCCTTCCTGGCCACAACATCATTCTGAGTCCCTGTGGTGAACCAAGGACGGTGGCACATGAGAAGTGTGGCGGTGCAGGGACAGCTCTCTCTGTCTCCAACTCCAGCCCGCCCCCCATGCGCACGCGCTGGGTCTGCTCGGCCTTTGTGCTTCGTGTCCCTGGTGCAGCTCTCCACTGGGCTGCCGTTAATGTCGCACAGTGACCTGCGGATCTAAGGGAAAAAACAGATGTCCCAATAAATTTTTGTCAAAAGATAATTACCTTGGGATTAGAAAACCACATGGGGGTGGGGAGGGGAAGGAACAGATGTATTACCTTCAAATATGCCATTATTCTGCAGAAGTTTAAATAATCAAGAGGTTTAAATGATGGCAGTGAGCGTCTTCTCTCCTCCCCCCACCCGACCCCCACTCTGGGCCCTCCTTGGCCTTCAGCTCTGGCGGTGTCGGAAGCCTCTGCTGTTGGCCTTGCACCGACGGTGCTCTGAGCAGGAAGGGGGCATGCTGCAAGAAGTATCATCCTGAGTGCTTTTGCGTAAATAAATCTCAGCAAATATGACAGGCTATCTTTCCCTCAGGAACCTGGCCAAGTCTTTTCTTCCTCTCCCGCCGACAAAATATGATAAACTATGAATTTTCCCAGTAACCATCAAAGATTCTTATTTTCACGATTTGAACTGTTAGGTGCAGGTCAGAGCAGTATATCATATAGGAATTCTTGTGGGGAGGAAAATCCTTTTTCTGTTTTCTATTTTCACGTGGTGTCGAGTGGGAGGGGTTGCTGGACGCTGATTGAAGAGTCATCAGCTTATTTGTTCACTGGTTGTCATGGGCCTCTTAGGGTGAGATACTAATCTCTTTTAAGTATTTGCCCATAGGCCTAAGTGAGGGAGTTGATTGAGTGGGAAACCTGAACCCCCGAGAGGTCCAAAGTTTAAGGAGCTACAGTTGCTGTTGCTAGTTGGATGGTGCCCCTATTGGGCAGAGATTGGGTGAGGTGTTGCTAAATATGTTTTCCATCCTGTTCTCAAAACAACTGTACTTGGAACCTGGACTGAGAGACTCATTGCACTGGTGGATTATGGAGATTCTAGCTACAATCTTAAGGCTTTTACTGTTATAAAAAATAATTTTTGCCAGCTGGGCCCAGTGGTTCATGTCTGTAATCCCAGCAAGGCAGGTGGATTGCCTGAGCTCACCAGTTCGAGCCTAGCCTGAGCCAGAGTGAGACCCTGTCTCTGAAAAAATGGCCGGGTGTTGCAGCAATTGTCTGTAGTCCCAGCTACTCAGGAGGCGGAGGTCAGAGGATCACTTGAGCCCAATAGTTTGAGGTTCCTGCGAGCTGTGACATATTGGCACTCTATGGAGGGTGACAAAGTGAGACTCTGTCTTAAAAAAATAATAATATTTGCCTGGAAATATGTAAGTTGGTAGTTAGAGTAATTAGCCAATTATCAAGGGTTCACCATTTGCTGAGGTCTGTACTAATAGCTATAAACACATACTCACTGATCCTCTTGGAGGCCCTAGAAGGGAGGCTTTGTTACTCCAATTTACAGATGTAGTAATTGATGCTCAAATAGATTAAATAGTTTTCCATATTCGCAAAGGTAGTGGTAGGACTCAAATTTGAATCTAGGTATATATGTCTGTAAAGTCTTCACCTATGCATCAATTTATTATGCCTGGGGAATCCTTTACCTTGCAAATAACATAACTGAATAGTCCTTGAAAATGAAAATGATTAACCAACAAGGAAAACCTATGCCTTGCCATTCTGGCCATTTTTTTCCTGAAGAAGTCATTTATAATAGAGCAATTATGCTTTCCTTTGCTTTAACAGTGGACTTATTATAGACTAGCTTCTTGCTAGCTCACAGTTTTAGCCCAGTTCATTTGGCGTAGAGCTAACCACACATCCTTAGAGATGAAAGAGTTAAAGAGGAAACCCTAGGCAAGGCATTAAGCAGAGAAGGGTTGATTCCAGCTGCTTCTGGAGGCTGTCTGACAGAGAAAGCCAGTCAGGAAACAACTCTCGAGAAAGGAATTCTGAGTAATGGGGGTGTCTTCCTGTAAGCCCTCAACCTGAAAGTAGTTTTTTCCCACTTAACTCCTGAGAGGCTTATAAAACTCCATACTGCACAGCAGCATGAAAAGGGGTTTTCTACAAAGAGAATGGACAGAACACCTTCACCCTGGAAGAAGTGACACCTTTGGAAGATGTGGACTTACACACTCACAAGTAGAAATCTCATTGAGACATGGCAGTTACAGTTGGGAGAATAACAACTCTGCAATTAGTTGATCATTCTGAATGCAAGAAAGGATGAGTCCACTATGAGACACTGATGCAAAGTTGTTCGGAGGGCAATACCACCATTCGAATGACAAATGGGGACAGCCGGGGACAGAACCACAACAGAGACCTGCCTATTTGAGGCTCAGCAGCAGCCTAGTGAGGTAAGTTTTTCTTTTCTTTCTTTCTTTCTTTTTATTTGTTTTTAAATAAAACAATACTGCAGTGGTCGTGTGCATATGTTTCTATATGAAATCTTCATTACCTAAGAATTTACTAATTAGATTTTTGGAATATAAGTTGCAGTACAGAAGGAAAGAGAAGCAAAAAATTGTCAAAATTCCAAACACAGAGAAAAACTACCTCCATCCAAACGTTATTTAACACCAGCATCTTTCACATCAGTGCCACGATTGGTCAGTCTCTTAAAGCATTCAGCAGTAAAATGTAAATGCAATATAAATTGATTGCAAAGTTAAATTGAAGACTTTGAAAATGGTGTTAGATTTCATGAAATAACATTGGAGAGTTACTCTAATCACAATATTTGATCATTAAGCAGCGTTGGAGCCATTAGATCTCTTTTCTTTTTCTTTCTTTCTTTTCTTTTTAACAGAGAAATATTTTAGCAGTTGGTATCTGTTATTATGGACTAAATATTTGTGTCCCCTTCCTTCCAAATTCATATGTTGAAGCCCTAATCCCTAATGTGATGGTATTTGGAGGTGGGGCTTTTGGAAGGAATTATTAATATGTTAGATGAGGTCATGAGGGTGGGGTTCCCATTATGGGATTAGTGCCCTTAAAGTAAGGGGAAAAGATTGAAGTAGGAAGCTATCTGTAAGGTGAGGAAAGAGCCCTCAACAGACACCATCCCACTGGCACTTTAATCTTGGATTCCAGTCTCCGAAATTATAAGAAGTAAATTCCAATTGTTTAAGTCATTTGGACAGTGGCATTTTGTAAAGGCAGCTCAAGCTAATGCATTGGTGTGAAGAAGAATTTAATGTTATGGTATGGAGTTGCTTTGATTTTTATTTTACTGAATATGTTTGGAATAATGTTAAGAGATAATCCAATATCTCTCCTATTGAGAACCACCATCTAGGACATGAAGACATGCAGAGTATTTAACAATATTCTAAGTCACTGTCTGCCAAGAGGAACATTATAGGCCAGAGTTTAATCCAACTCTGGTTCTCATTGGTTAACTACTTCAAACAAACATTTAGTTATAGGAAATTCAGTGAAAGCTAAAATGTAGCTTGCCTGCTGCTTTTCTCTTCCTTAACTGATGTCTAATAAAATCCTGAGTTCAGGCCTAGGGTGCAAACAAAGTAGAATTTAATTTAATCTACAAATTATGCTGCTGATCCTTTTGCATTTAAGTCATTGAATAAAACCAGCTAGCTATATGTGAGACCCATCTAAAAAGATTTGAATGCCTTTTCAGGCATTCAAACAGAACATCATTTCATTTTTTTTAAGGTAACAAAGTTGAGTGTGAAAGACAAATGTTTGTATAAATACTTTATTCTCAATTCTAGAGGTTTAAAATTTGGGCAGTAAAGACAATACTATTAAAAAAATATGCTGTGGGATCGGCGCCTGTGGTTCAACGGGCTAAGGCACCAGCCACGTACACCTGAGCTGGCTGGTTCGAATCCAGCCTGGGCCCGCCAAACAACAATGGTGGCTGAAACCAAAAAATGGCTGGGCATTGTGGCTGGCGTTGTGGCAGCTACTTGGGAGGCAGAGGCAGGAGACTCGCTTGAGCCCAGGAGTTGGAGGATGCTGTGAGTTGTGATGCCACAGCACTCTCTCCAGGGTGACAGCTTGAGGCTCTGTCTCAAAAAAAAAAAAAAAAAAAAAAAAAATGCTGTGTCCAGTGTCCAATTTTCTCTTCTAAAATCTTTCCACAATACATGCTTCCTTGACCCTCACATCATATACTCCCTTTTGCTTTAATTTGCCAGAATCTAATTTTGAGTATTCTTATAAAGTATACTATGAAATCAAGCAAAAAAATAAACAAAATACACATGCACACCCACACATTACTACCCAAATTACTATGTTTCCCAGGGACTTTTATCTTAGGAGGATCATTTTTTTCAAAGAAGCTTTGGGATTCCTTTTTCCTACATTAAAGTTTTTGATAACCATGTCTTCTAAAACTATACTCTTTGCCTCCTAATTAGTCAGTTTGGGTAAAATTTCCTTTGATTATCAGGGAAAGTAGCAAGAGTAAATGACAGTAGCATTGCTAGTTCCTAAAATGGCTACAAATGGAAACATCTAGATGGTTTCCGACTCACCTTCTATCACCATTTCTTCCTAACAGATAAGAATTCCTTGGTCCTTTGTTCATTCACCAGTGCACAGGAAGATCAAAGCCTTGAGCCTGCCTTAAGCGCTTGCTTGCTAGAGTGTTGCCTCGGAGGGAAATTCAAGAAGGGAAAGTTTCCAGAGTGTTTAGAATGCAAATGACATTGCCACCTATTTTAGGGTAAGTGTGGAGGAAAGAAAACTCATCAGACAAAGCTTTCCTTGGCCAGTGTTTAAAAGTGTCTACTGGCATATTTCCCACTGAAGTTAATTCATTTTGAAATTTTAAGGACTAGGTTTGATAATGTAAATAGGGATCATTCTGTAAGGGCTCCTATGTACTTTGTTATGCTGTTTCTGGGTATGTACGTATTAACATCTTGGTTATAATACCAGTCCAGCTATCTATTTATAGAAACACCTGGATAGTCTTTTAAATTTGGAATTTATGAAACCAATGAAAAGGATATTTGGAGAATGACTGAAACTGTATTCTGCAATGTCTCTTACACAGAATTTGAATATACACAAGTATTGCAAAATGAATGAGATGTAACATTCTACTAATAATGATTTGCAGTGCTTTCTCTAGTTTGGGTGATCACTTTTAACATCTGTGTGTCCCTTAATGTTCTCTATGTTTTGCATGTTGGAACATGTGCTCACACTGTAGCCCTTAATAAAAAAGTTGTTCTTTTAGTTCTTTAGTTGTTGTAAGCTTAAACTTTACATATGGACCCTTTCAATTATCTTCTACACAAGATGAGCTTCTCTGACAAAGGCTTACTCAGACCTACCGGCACATGGGAGGGTTTATACTTCCCTGGCCACCTTCTTGCAATGGTCCCTTGAGGTAATTCGACGAATTCTAGCCAGTGAGATGAGAGTAGAAAAGCCATGGGTCACTCAATGCCAAAGCATTGCATTGCCTTTGTTTAACCTTTGTCTAGCTCTTCTCTTGGCTGCTATAAACACATCAGCATGTGTTGATACGGAGGAACCAAAAGATTGAAGCTGAATGGAATGTGGAGCCAACACATGGAAGATATCATCCTGGAGTGAGTCCCAGACCTGCTGCAGACTTTGCATAAACAAGAGAGAAATCACTGTTACAAGACACTGTTACAAATCACTGTTACAAGACACAAGATTTTTGTTGGTTGTTTGTTACTACAGAATAACTTCTCCTGCCTGACTGATACATCTTCTCTTTAATGTGCTGTTTTCCCTTGTTAGCTAAATGATTGCTCTGACTTGAGACTTTTGGCCCTTTCTAGCCACTGCTTTCTTTCCTTGGTATTCGCTTTCACTTTAGGGACCTGGGTGTGGGGCAGATTAACACCTCAGGTCAAAAAGGGGCAAGTAATTGCTCTTTAAAGATCCTGCTTTAAGTGCAGATTTTCTCTTAATCACTATTGCACTTTTTGTGTAACACTGTTCAACAATCCCTGGATGTATGGTGTGTATTTTTAAATTATTTCATGCTTGATGCCAGGTGAGGTGCAAAGGTTGATTTCCTTTGAGTGGAGTAGATCATTCTAGATGAATACTAATTTATGACCTCTCAGCCCCCTACACACCTTTTTCAAGCCTAAAACCCAGCTATTCTAGTTCTCCTGGGGAATTTTGAAATCTGACAGGTTTGTATATGCCTAACACTTGCTCTGTCCAAATGGTCCCAGTATTGCCTTCTGTTGTTCTCTCTGCCTCTGTCCTGCTATGTTCAGAAACGAAGATTGTCATTATTAGCATTGTCTTACCAAGGTTAATAATTACCATGGTTTTAAAGCAGCTACTTTGTAATTACTAGATGAGAGGCTGCTATTAACAACAAGAACAAGACAACAAACCCACAACCGTCTACCCATTGTCTCGCAGTTCTTTGATAGGCATTGTCTTGACTGAACTTAAAAAAAACAAAACAAAACAAAAAACCACGTTTTCGCTATCATCACTAAACAAGTGGAAATTGAGAGTTTAGAAGCAGTTTGCCTGTTAGCAAAGGAGAACTGCTTTTAGATTGAGGTTTTCCTATATTTGCTTTTCCTATTTATACTTTAATCTGTTGCTTCTTCAGATGTAAGTAATGCAAGAATAATAGAATTTTTCAGAGCCAATTTACATTTTAGAACTGTGTTAGAATCAGTCGGTGACCTAGAACTCAAGTGAAATGAATTATAATCCTGCATAAGGAGTGTTTTCATCTTCTTCTTTCTCCTCCCCAATCCTCAGGCCTCGTAATTGTCCATTCTGCTGTAATGCAGAAGCCCAGCATTGTTTTTCATGAAACGCAAATCATGCCTCCCGAGCTGCGTGAGGAAATTCTGACTGGACTCTAGTCCCTCTGGGAGGAAAGAAAAAAGGATGGCTATTTGTAAAGTGGCCATTCTAAATACGTCAGATTGAAGAAATGTCCTCAGTGTTCCAAGATAAACAAACACTGAATCGATACAGATATTAACATTCAAAAAAAGATAAGAGAAAGTAATTTAATTTGAAATACAAAGAATGGTATAGTGGTTCAAGTCATAGCTTTTTTTAGTAAAAATTTTGAGAAACAAGCCTATGTTAGACATACTTAAGACTCTTTATTAAGAAAGACATTAAGAATAAAATTTTATAGCAGATCACATTTACAAAGAGACTAATTCCAATATAATGGATCATATTTCTGGTTTTAATTTTATGAAGGAGCCTACATCTTCTCCAGTCATGGCCCTAACTCACTTCCCAATTTTTTTTTCATTATTTTCTGTTATTCAGGCATCTCTATGATACAGGATCTGAACTATCACAAAGAAGTATCATGGTAAAATTATATGGTGGTGATACAAAGAGGCTTTGTCTCAAAGTCGACTACATGCTTTCTGATTTCTTTTGTCCATGAGAACCTAATAACTGGAATATCCTTGAGTTAGACAAGAGCAGATGGGAGCTCTAGACCGAACTCCGTTCCCACCACCATATGCTATGTGCAGGCAGTAAGTCTGGGTCTCAGCTTCCTCTATGTTGAAAGGAAAAAGTCAACCAGATTGTTCCGGTGGCCTCTCTAGCTTTGATATTTCACTCCTGCAGCAGTCAAAGAATCTAAGGTCATATCTAGAATTGATTCCCAAAGGAAAGTATAATTAATTGTACCATTTGCCCCCACTACCTTTAGCCTCAAGCAACTCTAACTTTTTATAGTCACAGAATATCCCTTCTCAGATGATATCATAAATTTAGAAGCTTACACTGTGCATTTCTAACTTTCCTCTAATGGGCTAAAGAAAATGACTCCAACTGAATTTGCATGCTTGCAGACAACAATCTGTGAAATCAGTGGGACTCACTCAATCTATTTGTCTTAAATATATATTTTAAAGGGTCCATAGTCTACTTAAGCCCTTGGCATAATTTCACTTCTTTATAAGGCAAAGGAAAATTGTTTCTTTCTAGGTGGAGAAGATTTAAATGTTGTAAAGTGAAAGTCATCTAGATGAATGGTTCAAAATATTATTCCACAATGTTATAAAGGGTACATTTTGACTAAACTAGGCCAATTCTCAGAGATAATGTTACTTTTGATAATTTTTGGAAAACTTTTTTTTAATTGTATATTTTGAAAAAATAATGTATTCACCAGAAATTGCCAAGAATTGCACAAAGACAAAGTTTTATGTAGGTCTTTCCATAGACTGACTTTTGTTGGACATAACAAAAGAGCAGACAAAAATACAAATGAGAATAAGGAACGTCAAAAATGTAGCATATTACACACTCACTTGTGCTAAATGAAAAATAGAAGTGATACCATTAAATCTCTGTGCTTACAAGTTGAACACTATTGTAAGAATAAATGATTGATGTAAGATAACTAACAAATAAGGAAGGATTTGAGTACTTGAGGGCTAAAAATGTCAGAAAGAAAATGTATAAAACAGAGTCATGTGCCCTGAGAATCCTGAATTTAAAATGTATCTTGAACCCATTTAAAAAGAAACTTTTACATTATTAAAATGTCATAAGAAAAAAATCAGGAAATATTACTTTAAAATTTATTCAACGAACCACAATGACTATTCTCAAAAGGTCAAATAAAGATGTATCGCATTGCTAACAGTGATTTCTTCTTGATGATTGTACTTGAGTAAATCTAACTTCCTATCTTACACATTTCTGTAATATTCTGATTTTATTACAGAAAAAATATTTTTATCAAAGTAAATAATTTGGTGTAGAATTCTATACTAACTTGTCCACTTTACTAGTTTTATAATTTGGATCTGACCCTTCATCCTTCCTTTCCAAATGTTGAGGAGGAGAGTGTTGGTATAATCCAGACCAGGAGTGCGTGTTGGTATAATCCATGGAGCTTATTCAGATTTCATCATTTATATATAGACTCATTTGTATATGTCTTCAATGTAATTGTATCACATGTATTAATAGTTTCACGGAAATGTATTTTAAAATAAAATATTGAACAAAATTGTTACTTAAGTGCATGCACAAAATGTTAATAGCATACTTCCCTAGCATCAATTTCTTCTCTAGGACTTCTGTTTCCACTAGTAATTGAACATCTCAGTTCATCAAATGTGGAAAGTTGATTAAACTTTCCCAGGATAATAACTAGAGAAGATACATGAAATTTTAAAAAATATATATTTTAAGGCACTGAGAACTACCAGGCAGCAAGTATGGTGGGTCTGGAGACTCTGTAAAGAGGGAGACACATTGAGGTGAGCTCGGTACTGTAGGCAACATTTTTTTCCTTGATGTATGCACTGATTTATAAGGGGCATGGGCAGAGAGGCTGAGACGTGAAACAGAAAGTATCTGTTAAGAGTGTTTAAAGACCCATTACTTGGAATAGGTAAAATGCTAATTTATACTATTTCTATAAGTCCAGGGCTTGTAGTACATAATCTGCAAGAGGATCAATTTTAAAAGGGTAAAAGAATATATAACCAAAAAGCTAATAATGGGGGAAATAAAACAATAAAATATTTAATTAATTCAAAAGAAGGCAATAAAAAGTGAAAAAATGTGAAATAGGTAAAAAAAAAAAAAAAAGAAAATGAACAGGGCTCACTCTGGTGGCACTTATACTAAAGTCACAATGATACAGAGAAGGTTAGCATGACCCTGCCTGAGGATGACGTGAAAATTTGTGAAGCATTCCATATCTTTTATGGCCAATGGGTTCAATATTCTGGGACTAAAACCTGTCAAAAGGATACAATCCTTCAGTCTGAACACTGTGTTGGTGCCAAAGTAGCCATCAGCCCTGTTTTCTTTTTTATAATCATATGGATACAAAAACAAGTACAGAAAATTTGTTAACTTTCAAAAAAAAAAAAAAAAGAAAATGAAGAGTTAGATGACAGATTCAGACTCAAATAAATGGACTAATTACCAATTATAAAATAAAGATTGTGATCCTGGGCTTACAAACACTTATTTCCTCTCACTAGTTTTGCTTTTTTTCTTCCTTCTATTGTAGTTTTTAAACTTGGATTTTCCTTTCTTTCATATTTTCAAGTGAGCGCCCTCTCATCCCTTAGCTTTTTCTGAAATTTCCTTTGCGTGGTGAAATGTTCTAATCTCACTAGACAGGATAAGGAAATGGGAAGAGGACGGCCTTTTGCAATGATCTATGACACTTCCTGAGTGAACACAGAAAACATCTCTTAAGTTTCTATTCCTTCTAGAAAATAAATCCACTGGAATCAATTTTCTGAGTCTTTGTCAGGCCTAGGCTCTCTTTGATGATGGGCCCTGTATCTGTGCCATGGGGCTAAAATCTCTCATATTTTGAATGTAGTTGAGAGGAAGTGCCAGGAAACTTTGTATGTCACTGCTCTCTTAGCATATATTCTGCATCCACAATGATTCAAATACAGAAAATAAAGTTGAAACAGTGGTGGTGGACTCAGTGGATTGGTATTTGGAAAAGCTAGGATCTAGAGCTGATTTTGCCCTTAATTAGCCGTGTGATATTGGGCAAGTCTCTTGCTTTCTTGGCTCTGTAAAAAGCTAATTGGGAAACATTTTATAGAAATCACAAAGACACAAAGAAAAGAGCAAAAATAATTATAAATTAAACTGAAGGTTCTACCATAATTATTTTCTCTTTCTCAATTAGTGTGTTCCAGTATCCTAACTCTGCTAGTGAGATATGTGTCAGGGTCAAGGCATGGCTGTGTATGTAATGCTTTTCTTCCTTTTAATATTCATACACATTTGATAGTTGTACCTGATAGACTCTTATGTATTCAAGAACTTTGTTATACAAATAACCCAAAATATGTTCTTTTGAAAACTATTTAAACTAGGCAGACTATATAAAAAATAGAAATTTCCTTTACCCACCCTCCCTCCTCCACCTTCTCCCTCCCTGGAGAAGACTTTGGAGTACAACTTTCTAGATCTTTTTTTCATGTATTTACTTAAATATTTGGGTCTCTTTTTTCTGTGAAAAGAATTATACTGTATTTGTGTTTTGAAACTTGATCTTGTGGTTGTGAACACAACATGTCCTGCAAAGCACCTAAAAGCAGTTCATCAAAACCTATTTTCTTGTTTGTTATGATTGTATATCATCCCATAGAATAGATATACTATTAATGTTATTTAAGGTAGGTCTAGATTGTTTCAGGTTTGTATAATTACGTGACAGTAGTTTTGTAGGAGATTTTTCTAAGAATACAATTGGTTAAGAAAACAGTTATTATAGATATAGTTCTATCAATGTTGTCAAATTACATTCAAAAGGCAGAGTTGAGGTTTTCCATATTGGACTCCTATCAGCAAAACATGAAATGCCTTTCCAGCAACACCCTTACAAGACTGTGCATTCTCAATATGTAAGTTTACTAATTTGACTAGTGAGAAAATGACTCACAGGTTAATAGTGAAGTGGGCCATATTTCTATGCATTTAAGCTTTATGACTGTTCATCTCCAGCATTTATATTTTATTGACTTATTTGTCTGCTTTTTTACAGACTTATCATTTCTGTTACATTTTATGCATTTTTATCTTTTGTCCTTTGTGTATATTACAAGCATTTTCAACCTGGTACATGTATTTTAATTTATCGATAATATTACTTACCACAAAATGTTTAATTTTTTGTTATTTGTGTTCTTTCCTTTATGGCATTTATAATGTTTTCCTGTGTGCTTTTCTCACATTTTTATTATTTTGTTTTTTATATTAAGAGATTTTAAAAAATCATGTAGAATTTACATGGTGGTACAATAGGAGTTAAGAGTTTATTTTTTCCTCAATTGGTAGCAAATTATTCCAACATTATTTTGTTTATAAATTTTATCCTTTCCATTTTTGTGGAATATAGCATTTTGTTTATTAGATTTCCAGGTTACAGTGGTATATCTCTGAAACTATTATATTTCATTAGTGTAATTATTTAATCTCGAATTATAGCGCTTTTTTTTTTTTTTTGTAGAGACAGTCTCACTTTATTGCCTTCGGTAGAGTCCTGTGGTGTCACAGCTCACAGCAACCTCCAACTCCCAGGCTTAAGCGATTCTCTTGTCTGAGCCTCCTGAGTAGCTGGGACTACAGGCATCTGCCACAACACCCAGTTATTTTTTGTTGCAGTTTGGCTGGGGCCAGGTTTGAACCTGCCACCCTTGGTATATGAGGACCGCGCCCTACCCATTGAACCACAGGTGCCACCCTATAGTGCAGTTTTAATTATATATCTTTTCTTCTTGAAACTTTGAAAATATCTTTTCCTAAATTAATTTTTAGCCATATAATTTAGATAATCTTTTTGTTTGTTTCTCCTTTAATCTTTTAAATTTGTAGAGTTTTAGTAGTAGATTTTTGGATGTTTAACTCTCCTTATATTTCTAAGAAAATTTTATTTGGTGGTTGTTTTCATGAAATATTGGATTAGATTTTCTTATACTTTGCTTAAGATTTTTCATTTATTTACATAAGGGAGATTGACCTCTATTTGGAGCGTATACTTCCAAATCTTTCTCGGCACATTTGCATAAATGTCCTTTTTACATTTTTATGTAAAGATTATACTAGGTTTTTGCATATAGCTGGGAAG
Organism: Perodicticus potto; assembly: GCA_963574655.1. Lineage (NCBI taxonomy): Eukaryota > Metazoa > Chordata > Mammalia > Primates > Lorisidae > Perodicticus > Perodicticus potto. The sequence goes on along the minus strand of CAUYRH010128331.1, from coordinate 10,136 downwards.
TTTTCCATCTTTCTCTGTGCTCTGGAAACAGTTATACAACAAAGGAATGATCTGTCCTCTAACAGACATATATATACCCATTCTGTCATCTGGGCTAACTCTTATTTTATTGATAGATTTTTATTTTTATTTTTATAGTGATTATGATTACATTTTCTTGACTATATTTAAACATAATTATTCATTTTTAATTTTAAAAATATTTCATATGTATTAATAAACATTGCTTAAGCTTTGCTGGTTTCATTTCTTTACTAGACAGTGTATCTCCTGCAAATTAGGATACTATGATCTTAGCATTTCTCCATTAATTTTGTCACAAAATAACCCATGCAGGGATTATGTTTTGGAGTAAAATTAGCACTAAGTTTTTTAGTGTTCATTGTCTTGGTATTATTATTATTTGGTTTTCTACAACTGCTGTTTTCAGAAAAGATGGGTCATTTTTTAACCCTCTCTCCTCTACCCTATTTCAGTAATGATTGTTTTAACTTTAGTATATTAGGATTAAAAGTGATTAAAATTGTTTCCTTAATTTAACTAATAATAATTAGCTATAAGTTAAACAATAGCTTTGAACAAAAATTAAAGTGATTACAAACTAAATATAAAAATACATGCATTTATTTTCATAAGTTTTTCTTTTCTTTTTCTTTCTCTCTCCTTTCTCTCTCTCCTTTCTCCTCCCTCCCCCTTCCTCCCTCCCTCCCTTCCTTCTTTCTTTCCTTATTTCCCTCTCTTCCTCCCCCCCATTACACCCTCCCACCCACGCTCCCTCTCTTTCTGTATTTCTTTCTTAACAGAGTCTCACTCTGCTACCTAGGCTAGAGTGCCATGGTGTCAGCCTAGCTCACAGCAACCTCACACTCCTGTGTTCAAACAATCTTCCTGCTTCAGCCTCCAAAGTAGCTGGGACTACAGGCATGCACCACTAGGCTGGGCTAATTTTTCTACTTTTAGTAGAGACAAAGGTCTTAGTCTTTTTCAGGCTGGTCTTGGTCTCCTGAGCTCAAGTGATCCTTCTGCCTTGACTTCCAAAAGTGCTAGGATTACAGGTGTGAGCCACTGTGTCCTGCATATTTCCACAAATTTTTCTATGCTTTTGGGGTTCAGTTAATACATCAGCATTAGAATGGCAAATGTTGTGACATGTCAGACCACATGTGATTCATCCTTCAGCTTTAGCAACCCTGCTCTTCTATACACTGCTTAAGAAGGTGTATAGCCTGGGCATACTCTTATAAGTTGCCGAAAGGTCAAATTGTTTCTATTTTTTTGAGTATTTTTTATATTTTATATTTTTTCAAATTAATCTGAAGGTACAATTTTTAGGTTATCTTAGTCTCCCTTCTAGGGTAAAGTTCCATTTGTAGAAGAGCCCCTCACCTAGGGGGGCGTGTTATGCACCCTCACAATGTGCACATTGGGTGAGATCCCACCTTATGCCAAATGTCCCCCTCCCCACTTCCCTCTATATTAGTGTTTAATTGTTCTTATGAGCACATAATTGTTTATATATTGATTTCATATTAGTATGGAGTACATTGGATATTTATTTTTCCATTCTTGCAATACTTTACTAAGAAAAATATATTTCATCTCCATCCAGATAAATGTAAAAGATGTAAAGTCTCCATCTTTTTTTTAATGGCTGAATAATATTCCATGGTCAAATTGTTTCTAAATGCTAGTCTCGCTTCCTGTACTTGTTGGGGTCCAGTAATAATGAACTTTAGACGGGCAACAGAGTGTAGGTCCACGTTCCCTTTAAGTTGTGGAGTCAAGATTGCAATTGAGGTATGTGTGACTGTTCTCTTGCTTTCTTGGGGGGTACCTTTGGGCTTCTTGGAATATCAGGCTCTGTGATGAAAAGCGATTGACCTTGCTCTTTCTAAACACACAGGCTTGGAACAAGACCATGTGTGATAGGCTCAGTCCTGCTGTAACCTCCTAAGTGGGGGCCATCCTCAGGGTTCATCAGACCCTTAAGTGAACTTTGTAGACTTAACTAATTTCCTAGATCATTGCTAGCTAGAGCCAAATACTCACTTCCCTTTCCAGGGACTCTAAAGCCAAAGACAATCCCCATTACTCTGTTGCTCAAACTGGGTTCTATTTCCTCAAGTCACACCAGAGGAGATGCCAGAGAGATTCTAAAAGAGAATAGAAAGTCTTACCAGTGACAGTCAGCTGTCCCTAGTTATGAATTTCTTAGTAACAGAACTATGGAAGGATGAGGCATTCCTCTTTCTAGTCAACATCCATCTACAGCTGATTATTCCCCCTTCCTGTGCTTTCTTCCCTCCCCTCTTATGCAAACTATTAGAAACTATGACTCTTCTGCAAAAATTTTGGAAAAAGCAGATTCCCTAAAAATAACTATAAGTAAAAACTCAAAATTTTGATTATGCTTCAGGTTTGGCAGAAACTATTTATTATCCCTTTTATAATAACTAATAAATATTTATTTTTTCTGATAAAATTCCAAATACATATTTAGGAGAGAGATTGAAATGCTGCTGACCAAAATTGATTCCTTCAGAATATTTATTTAAGAATGACTTATTTCAAAGCATTGACCAAATGTGGGAGGCTGTAGACAAGTATTGAATTACTTAAAAAATAATTGTGTGCGTCATCCTTCCTCTCTTTAATCATGGAAGTGTCACTCCTGTAATCCTAGCACTCTGAGAAGCCAAGACCCTGTCTTTAAAAATAGCCAGGCGTTGTGGCAGGACCCTGTAGTCCCAGCTACTTGAGAGGCTAAGGCAAGAGACTCGCTCAAGCCCAAGAGTTGGACACTGCTGTGAGCTGTGATACTGTGGCCCTCTACCAAGAGTGATGAAGTGAAACTCTGTTTCCAAATAAATAAATAAATCATGGAAATGGCAAATATTAACAAAGTAGAAAATATTTTACTAAGAATTGAAAGGAAAATAAGTTAGTTCACCCTAAATCTACCACCCAGAGGAAAGCACTTACTATATAACATGCCAGAAGTTTTATGCAAAGTTACCCATAAATATATTGGAAATAAAAGCGTGTGTGTATTTGTAACTTTCATTTTTCACTTCATTTTTCCACATCAGTAAATACAGACCTGGCTGATAATGGCCACACGGTATTCCATTGTGCGAGTGATTGGAATTTATATAATCATACTTCTATTACTGAACATTTAGATTGTTTCTGGTTTTTCGCTACTTTAAACATGCTGTGGCAAAAATAAGTGAAGCTCTTTATTTTAAATATTTGATGCTACTCATATAAGGGATCCGTGTGAAAGAAAGATACACTCAGGTTCTTCCAAGCTCTGAATCATAAGGTCGGTTGATGCCACTCATTTTCCTTTATGTTTTAGACTTCCACTTTATAAGACAAAACGATATACAAACACACCCCAAGATAATAATGACTAGAACCTGAAGATGAGTTTGCATAACAGTTGCTACGCCCTAAATGTTCTCAACCCCAGTTTTCCAAGGCACATTCTTTTAGCCTATCTACTGTCCTCTGGACTGAACGTTCATATCAAATATTATCTCTTTAACTACTAAGAAATAAAAAAGAAAGTGAAAGCAGGAGTTTCACATAGAGGACTGCCTTGTTTTAGGGTGGTTTGCTTTATTGCATTTCACAGATATTGCTTTGTTTACAAAGTGAAGGTTTGTGGCAACCCTGTGTGGAGCAAGTCCACAGCACCATTTTCCCAACAGCATCTACTCACTTCCTGTCTTTGTGTCACATTTGGCTAATTCTCACAATATTCCAAATGTTTTCATTATTGTTAATATTGTTATATCCATTATAGTGATCTGTGATTGACAATCTTTAATGTTCTATTGTAATTGTGTTGGAGTACCATGAACTGTACCCATCTAAGATTGCAAATTTAATCAATAAATGCTGTGTGTGTCCTGACTGCTCCACAGAACAGGTCTCCATCTCTCTTCCTCTTCTGAGGCCTCCTTATTCTCTGAGACACAACAATTTTGAAATTAGGCCTATGAAAAATCCTTCAGTGACCTTCAAGTGTTTATGAAAGGAAAAGTTGCATTTTTTTCACTTTAAATCCGAAACTAGAAATGATTAAGCTTAGTGGGAAGGCCTGTCAAAATCCAACATAGGTTGAAAGCTAGGCCTCTGGCCACAGTTAACCAAGTGGTGAATGCAAGGAAAAATTTTTGACAAAAATTACAAATGCTTCTCCAGTGGACACGTGGATGGCCAGAAAGCAAAACAGCCTTATTGCTAATGTGGAGAAAGTTTTAGTGATCTGGATAGAAGATTAAAGCAGCTACATTCCCTTATTTCTAACTTAAAAGTTACAGCCTTGTCTTCAATTCTATGAAGGCTGAGAGAGGTAAGAAAGCTGCAGAATAAAAGTTTGAATTTAGCAGGGGTTGGTTCTTTATGTTTAAGGAAAGAAACTGTCTCCATAACATAAATGCTGATCTAGAAGCTGCAACAAGTTGTCCCGAAAATCTAGCTAAGATAATAGATGACTGTGTCTATACTAAACAGCAAGTTTTCAGTGGAAATGAAAAGAACCTTCTGTTGGAAGAAGGTGCCATCTAGGACTTTCTTAGCCAGAGATGAGAGTCCATGCCTGGCTGCAAAGCTTCAAAGGACAGGCTGACTCTCTTGTTAGGTGCTAATGCAGCTAATGACTTGAAATTGAACCAATGCTTTATCATTCTGAAAACCCTAAGGTTTTTAAAAATTATGCTAAATCTATACCATTTGTGCTCTCTAAATGGAACAAAAAAGCCTATGTGACAGCATAGCTTGGTTTACTGAATATTTTAAGCACACTGTTGAGACCTACTACACAGAAAAAGAGATTCCTTTCAAAATATTACTGCTTCTTCATGATATATCCAGCCACCTTAGAGCTCTGATATACAAGGAGATTAACATTGTTTTTCACTCCTGCTAACACAATATCTATTTTGTAGCCCATGTATCAATGCATAATTTCAACTTCGAGTCTTTTTATTTAAGAAATACATTTTATAAGACTACAGCTGCCATAGATAGTGATTCCTTATGGATCTGGGCAAAGTAAATGAAAAACCTGGGACGTTTTCATCATTTTAAAGCCATTAAGAGCAATTGTGATTCATGGGATGGAGTCAAATATCAACATTAACAAGAATTTGGAGGAAACTGATGCAAATCTCACCAATGACTGATGAGTTCAGTACTTCAATGTTGTAAGTAAATGCAGATGTGTTAGAAATAGTAAGAGAACTAGAGTTAGAAGTGGAGCTTGAAGATGTGACTGAACTGCTACAATCTCATGAGAAAGCTTGGATGGGTATGGAATTGCTTCTTATGCATGAACAAAGAAAGTGGTTTCTTCAGATGGAAACTACTCCTGGTGAAGATGCTGTGAACATTGTTGAAATGACAACAAAAGATTTTGAATAATACATGAACTTATTTGCTAGAGCAGCAGTGGGGTTTGAGAGGATTGAGTCCAACTTTGAAAGAAGTTCTACTGTGTATAAAAATACTATCAAACAGCAATCACATGCTACAGAGAAATCTGTCATGAAAGGAAGAATTCATTGATGCAGCAAACTTCATTGTTTGTCTTATTTTGGGAAATTGCCACAGCCACGTCAACCTTCAGCAACAATGCCTCTGATCAGTCAGCAGCTATCAACATCGAGGCAAGATCCTCCACAGCAGAGAGATTATAACTCACCGAAGTCTCAGGTGATCATTAACATTATTTGGCAATGGGGTATTTTTTAATTAAGCTGTGTACATTGATGTTTTGGTTATAATGCTATTGCACACTTAATAGACTACCGGGTAGTATAAACATACTTTTTACATGCATTGGGAAACCAAAATGTGTGTGGGATTCACTTTATTGCAGGATTTGCTTCCTTGAGGTGGTCTGGAATCAACCTGTAATATCTATAAAGTATGTCTGTACTCATAGCAATTTAGCGAACAAATAATTGAGTGCTCACCATGTGGGGAGACTAAGATGAATAATGGGACAAAAAGCTAATATTTATTGAATGCTTTCTCTGTGCCAGATTTTTAAAATATTCATTATTTTACTCAATTGTCACAATGTCTCTGCAGAAGCTGACGTTCCAGATGAGAGAAAATTGAATTCTGGGGAAATTATGCAATTCAGCCAAGATAAAACCTAGTAAGTGACAGAGACAGTGACCCAGGGCTTTGTGGCTTCACTATACCTCTTTCCTATGGATAAGCAGAGTCCCCAGCCTCCAAGAATTCACTACATGGTGACATTTGGGAGAAGTTATGTGCTAGCCATAATTCATTTGCCTTCACACCTCTGTCACTTCTCTGTTTACCTTTCTGTAGTTTTAAAAAATCTTTTTAAATGTTTTTTTCCATCTTTTTTTTTATTTTTCTTTTTTCTTAGCCCTCCCTTTAGTAGTCCAAATATACTCTTCTTTAGTTTTGCCCAGGAAACCCAGATAGTTCTTTGTCACGAGGAAATGCTATTCTGAAAAGGGACTTAGTCTGAAAGTACAATGAAAATAGGTTTCTGAGGACCCAAACAGGATGTATGCATCCCTATAAGATGGGCTTTTTCAAGAATTATAAAAACAGGGAGACGCCATCTTCCAGTAATTCACCAAAAGGACAAACACAAAGAGCAAGAGGAGAGACACCCAATACGTGTCCTCTAGGCCTTTTAGAAAACATGGAGTTGTTCCTTTGGCCACATACATGCTAACCTACAAGAAAGGTGATATTGTAGACATCAAGGGAATGGGTGCTGTTCAAAAAGGCCCCACAGATGTCACCATGGCAAAACTGGAAGGGTCAACACTGTTACCCAGCATGCTGTTGGCATTGTTGTAAACAAACAAGTTAAGGGCAAGATTCTTGCCAAGAGGATTAATGTTGGTATTGAGCATATTAAGCACTCTAAGAGCCGAGATAGCTTCCTGAAACGTGTGAAGGAAAATGATCAGAAAAAGAAGGACACCAAAGAGAAAGGTACCTGGGTTCAACTGAAGCACCAGCCTGTTCCACCCAGAGAAGCACACTTTGTGAGAGTCAACGGAAAGGAGCCTGAGCTCCTGGAACCCATTCCCTACGAATTCATGGCATAATAAGCATATAACATAGCACACAGGAGTACCAGTGGACCCATGTTTTTAGGTGCTAGAACCTATTCATTCCCCATGAGCTCATGGCATAATAAGCGTACAGCATAGCACACAGGATAACCAACAGACCCCATGTAACAGTGATAAAAGGTGCTGGAACCTATTTCCCATGAATTCAAAAGTCAATCAACACTTTGTCACATTCAATGGCAAGATGCCTCCCTGAGCTACTGGAACCTCCTTTTCCCTATGAATTCATGGCATGGTAGATAAAAGTAATAGCCTACTGCTACTGTAAAAATGTTTCTTGTTCACTCACTAAAAGCGTGATATTTTTTCCCTGAAGAAGTATTAAAGCAAATTTTAATGTGTCCTAAAAAAAAAAATTAAAAAAGGAATTATAAGACCAATCTTAAAAATCATCATAACACATGTGGTCATCAATTAATCAATGATGAGAATTAAAAAAAAACAAACAAACACCACTATGACAACAAAAAGAATAATTTACTCACCTCCTTCCAAGATTGGAAAGATGGAAGTAAGCCTCAGATGAGGTTGGAAACTAATCAGCAACCTTAAGATTGTTTGAAAGTGTCTGTTAATAAGGTGGGAAGTGCCCTTGGTACATGATAATAATTTCATTTGAGCAACGATATCTCAGCAAACATGCTTAAGTATACACACACACATACACACAGACATATATACACCTCAGTAAAGTATATATATATTTATACTTAAGTATATATATTTATACATGAATACATACAAATATATATATACATATATATGCACACATATATATACAAAGTATATATACAAATATCACAGACATACACCTGAGCAAACATGCTTAAATCTCTCTCTCTCTCTCTATCTATCCATCCATCCATGCATCTATCATTAGTTTTTAAAGTAAAATCCTTACTTAGTTCAGACCCCCTTTTGTGGACTTGTTGCCTGGGAGTCCTCCCGGAAGGAGACTGAGGCAGGATTCCATCCACATCTCTGTCTTCACCTCTTCACACCTTCCTGCTGTAAGGAAGCCGGAATAAGGAATGCCTACCAAGCAAGGTAAGAGCCTGCTCAAGTTCTATTTGAAAAGACACAAACAAACAGGACATTTTTTCCCCTCTGTAAAGAACAGAAATAGTACACCAAGTGGGAGTTGTAGATAGACACATTTTATCTCAAGAGAGAAATGTACCAAAGGTATAACATGATGAAAAGAGGAGCAAAGTCAGAATCAGAAGTTTCAATTTCATGTCCTCTTGTTAATAATCATAGGAACTTGGGTGAATTTCTTAACCTGTTGGACCTCGGGTTGTTTATCCAGGCAAAATTGAAAAATACTTGCTCCAAGTACCTCTCATGATTGCTAATGATGATGACATTCAACAACATATGTGAAAGCCATCTGTGAAGGCTGAGTGGGATATACAATGTGTTATTGTTGTTATAGTTGATATTATTATTATTAGCTTCACGAGGCCTGATATGACTTGGTACTTGGTTACAACCTGTTTTGTTGTTTTAATAACATTCCCATAGCCAAGAGCTATAGTTTTGGAGCTCTCTGTGTTCAGGCTGGCACGTTATATGAACCTGTTGAAAAATGATGGCTGATAACCAAAAAGAGGAATGTAAGAAATTCGTGGGCTGCTCACCTCCAGGCTGGATTTATAGTTCTTGCCTTGCTGGCCAGATTCTCTCTGAAGTTGTAACCCTTATATGTCAACAGAAGACTCTGTGCTCAGAAAAGAAGAAAGGTGGTTTCTTAAATTCTTGTTATCATTAAAAATAGATAAATGCACACCAAAAAACCCCAAATGAGAGGTGAGGCAAGGCAGAGTTGCTCTGCATTTTCCAGAGAACTAGGGTGCACAGTGCAGTTAGCCCAGTGGTTTGTTTTGGGGGGAGGGCAGAGGGTGCTGGGGGTTAGAAAGCCGTCTTCTCACAGGTGGGTAGGCCAGGAGACATTGGCTTGACGACCTGGTCTAGGTTGAGGTCTGGAGCAGAAGGAGAAGTACAGGTTCTTGGGCCTTATGCATCCTCTGCGTTTTCACGTTCTCCAGAGTATTCTGCCTAAAAGTCAATGCAGAATTCTTTCCCTGAAGCCGTTCCTGAAATTCCACAGAATAAGAATGTAACCTGTTCAGGCAGCAGATAAGCTTCTGGGATTGGGCTCAGGTCCCTGTACTCAGAGAAGGACACACATGCATGGTCCCATGGCCACAGGAGCCTCGTAGCTGAGTGTCTAGGAAACACTGGTGTTGTGGCCTTTCCTTTTAAATTAATTTCTTGAACTATTCTGTGTGTCTTTTTTTCTCTTTCTTCTCTTTTTACATTCCTTTCCCCCTGGTACTTACGTGGTGTTCACGCTTCAGAATCACACTCTTCTTTCTTCCCTCCTCATTTCTGTTACTCAGGAGAGATGTGTTAACTTCTTCGTAACCTGTTTTCCTCATCTGCGAAATGAGAATAAGGGTCTTCACTTACTAAAAGGCTGAGAAAGATTATATACCTGTGGGTTCTCTTCCCCTGCTTTTCCTGTCTATTAGTTTATCTTTGAAACCTTTTCCATTTCTTCTCCACTTTTTCTTTCCACTTTTCCTTTCTTTCCTTCTCTGCCTGTCCCTCTCTTGCTCTCTCCCATTTGGCTTTATGCTCACAGTAAGCCACCGTGACACAGTGCATTTTATCATCTAGCCACCTGTCCTCTGCCTGCTGCGAATAGGCCTATTGGCACTGAGGGCAGCCCTGCGTTTCCCTGTGCTCACAGGCCAGGGTTGCTGAACCCTAGACGATTACAGATGCAGAGTGTGATTTGACGGTCTAAATCTCTCCCCATGCTCAACTGCAATTGGTGGCATTTTCTTTTCTTTTTTTTTTTTTGAGACAGAGCCTCAGGCTGTCACCCTGGATAGAGTGCTGTGGCATCACAGCTCACAGCAACCTCCAATTCCTGGGCTCAAGTGAGTCTCCTGCCTCCGCCTCCCAAGTAGCTGGGACTACAGGCAC
>CAUYRH010128330.1:0-72594 GCA_963574655.1 Perodicticus potto | reverse complement strand
AATTTCCTGTAGTTGAAAACAACTTTTCAAATGCTACTGAAAGTCATTAGAGAAGTAAACTGCAGTGGTGGGTTCTGTGCCCTAGAAACATTCTAACCTGTCTTGGTAAAAGATGTACTTATATTTTTTTAAAAGAAGAATTAAATCAAGAGAAAAAAAAAAAAAGAAAAACAAGAAGGCCAAAACACTACCATACCTATCAATTCTCTTAATATGAATGGCTTAAATTCTCTTCTAAAGAAGCACAGGTTGGCTGACTGGATACAAACACTCAGCACAGTTATCTGTTGCCTCAAAGAGACAGACATTACCTCAAAGGATAAAACAAGACCAGAGTGAAGGGATAGAGAACAGCAATCTAGGAAAATGGAAATCAGAAAAAAGCAGGGGTTGCAATCTTATTTGTAGATACAATTGTATTTAAACCACAAAAATAAGGAAAAACAAGGATGAATACTACATATTTGTCAAGGGAAACACTCAACATGAAGAGTTTTCAATAATTAACATTTACATGCCCTACCTGAAAGCTCCTCAATTTATAAAACAAACCCTAATGAATCTAAATAATATATCATCTTCCTACACTATAATAATTGGAGATTTTAACACCTTTTGGCAGTTCTGAATTGATGCTCCAAAAAGAAACTAAACCAAGAAATAATGGACTTAAACTTGACCCTCAAACAAATGAACTTGACATATACAGAACATTTCATCCTAATAAAACTGAATACACATTCTTCTCATCAGCCCACAGATCATCCTCCAAGATTGATCATATCTTAGGACACATGTCTAATCTCAACAAAGTTAAAATAATAGAAATCATTCCTTGTATCTTCTCAGACCATCACAGAATAAAAGTTGAACTCAACAGCGACAGAAATCTTCATACTCAAAGTCACAGAAACTAAATAACCTGAGGCTGAATTATAGCTGGGTCAAAGATGAAATTAAGAAGGAAATCATCAAATTTTTGGAACAAAACCAAAACCTGTGAGATACTGCAAAGGCAGTCCTACAAGGGAAATTTACAGCATTAGAAGCCTTCATCAAGGCTCGGTGCCTGTAGCACAGTGGTTAGAGCCAGCTATATACACTGAGGGTGGCAGGTTCCAACCCAGCCTGGGCCAGTTAAACAATGACAAATGCAACAAAAAATAGCTGGGCATTGTGGCGGGCACCTGTAGTCCCAGCTACTTGGGAGGCTGAGGCAAGAGAATCACTTAAGCCCAAGAGTGAAAGGTTGCTGTGATCCGTGACACCACAGCACTCTACCAAGGGTGACGTAGTAAGACTCTGTGTCAAAAAAAAAAGCCTTCATCAAGAAAACAAGTGAAAAACCCAATAAGCCATCTTAAACAGCTAGAAAAGGAAGATCAATCCAACCACAAACCCAGCAGAAGAAATAACCAAAATTAGAGCAGAATTAAATGAAACTGAAAACAAAAGAATAATGAGAAGATCAATGAAACAAAAAGTTGGTTCTTTAAAAAGACTAATAAAATTGATAAACCTTTGGCTAGACTGACCAGAAACATAAAAGTAAAATCTCTAATAACTTCAATCAGAATGATTAAGGGGAAACAACAATAGATACCACAGAAATACAAAAAATCCTTGATTACTACCAAAAACTATTCTCAGAAATATGAAAATGTGGAGGAATTGGATAAATACTTGAAAGCATATCACTTTCCTAAATTCAACCAGAAAGAATTAAAATTCTGAATAGACCTACATGAAATACTGAAATAGCATCAACTATACAAAATCTCCCAAAAAAGAAAAGCCCAGGACCAGATGGTTTCATGTCATAATTCTACCAAACCTTCAAAGAGGAATTAGTATCTATATTACACAATCTATTCCAAAAATAGAAAAGAAAATAATCATCCCTAACACATGCTACGAAGCAAATTATCACCCTGATCCCCAAACCAGGAAAGGACCCAACATAGAAAAATGTAGACCAATATCATTAATATTGATGCAAAAATATTCAGTAAGATCTCCATAAATAGAATCCAATGACACATCAAAAAAAAGTTATACAGGGCAGCACCCATGGCTCATCAAATATACCGAAGGTGGTGGGTTCAAACCCAGCCTTGGCCAAACTGCACAAACAGAAAAATAGCCGGGTGTTGTGTCCTGTAGTCCCAGCTACTCGGGAAGCTGAGGCAAGAGAATCGCCTAAGCCCAGGAGTTGGAGGTTGCTGTGAGCTGTGTGACGCCACGGCACTCCACCAAGGGCAAAATTCTGTCTCTACAAAAAAAAAAAAATTATACACCATGATCAAGGTGTTTTTTGTTTGTTTGTTTTTTAACAGAGAGTGAGTCTCACTTTATCACCCTCAGTAGAGTGCCGTGGCCTCACACAGCTCACAGCAACCTCCAACTCTTGGGCTTAGGTGATTCTCTTGCCTCAGCCTCCTGAGTAGCTGGGACTACAGGCACCTGCCACAACGCCTGGCTATTTTTCTGTTTTGCAGTTCAGCCAAGGCTGGGTTTGAACCTGTCACCTTCGGTATATGGGGCAGGCACCCTACTTGATGAGCCACAGGCGCTGCCTGATCAAGGGGGTTTTATCCCAGGCTGCAAGGTTGGTTCAACATATATAAATCAATAAATATAATACACCACATACATAAAATCAAAAACAAAGACCATACAATTCTCTCAATCAATGCAGAAAAGGCTTCTGATAATATGCAGCATCCTTTCATGATTAGAACACTTAAGAAAATAAGCTTAAATGGGACATTTCTTAAACAGAGGCCATCTACAGCAAACCTACAGCCAATATCATATTGAATGGAGTGAAACTGAAAGCATTTCCACTCAGATCTGGAACTGGACAAGGATGCCCATTGTTGTCACTGCTATTCAACACAGTACTGGAAGTCCTAGCCATCACAATCAGGCAAGAGAAGGAGATCAAGAGTATTCAAATGGGGACAGAGGAGGTAAAACTCTCACTCTTCACAGATTACATGATTTTATACCTGGAAAACCCCAGGGACTCAACAACAAAGCTCTTAGAAATGCTCAAGGAATATAGGAATGTCTCAGGATACAAAGTCAATATCTAAAAATCAGTAGCCTTTATATATACCAACAATAGTCAAGATAAGAATACAATCAAAGACTCTATTTCTATTACAGTAGTGCTGAAAAAGATGAAATACCTGGGAATATATCTAACAAAGAATGTGAAAGATCTCTATAAAGAGAACTAAGAAACCCTGAAAAAAGAAACAGAAGAAGATGTTAACAAATAGCAAACATACCATGCTTGTGGTTGGGAAGATCAACATTGTTAAAATGTCCGTACTACCCAAAGCAAGCTATAGATTTAATGCAATCCCCATCAAAGCACCAATGTTATACTTTAAAGAACCTGAAAAAAATAGTACTTCGTTTTATATGGAATCAGAAAATAGCCAAATAGCCAATACAATTCTTAGAAATAAAAACAAATCTGGAGGCACCACATTACTAAACTTTAGGTTATGCTACAAATCTATAGCGATCAAAACAGCATGGCATAGCACAAAAATAGAGACATAGATCTGAGGAATACAACAGAGAATCTAGAGATGAACCCAGCCACATACTGTTATTTGATCTTTAATAAGCCAAACAAAAACATGCATTAACAAATGGTGCTGGGATAACTGGTTAGCCACCTGTAGAAAACTGAAACTGGACCCACATTGATTACCACTATAAAAAGGTAATTCTCAATGGATAAAAGATTTAAATTTAATACATTAAACTATAAAAACACTACAAGACAGTGCAGGGAAAAAACCTGAAGATATTGATCAGGGAAAATATTTTATGAGGAAGATCCCCCTGACAACTGCTGCAACACCAAAAATAAATTACTGGGATTTGATCAAGCTAAAAAGCATCTGCAAGGCTAAGGTCACTACAACCAGACAGACAGCCTTCAGAATGGAAGATATTTTTGCATGTTATGATTCTTACAAAGGTCTTATAACTAAAATCTACAGAGAACTCAAATTAATCACATATTTTTCAGAACATGCCCATCATTAAGATAGCATGGTATTGGCAAAATGATCCTGAATACAGACCTAAAATAGAAACAAGCATCTATGAGGTCAACTGACATCTGTATCAACAGGTGCCAAAGTAATAATGTAGTGCTGGAATAATTAGCTATTTACATGCTGAAAACATGCCTGGTACTATCTACTAAAATTAACTTGAAATGGATATTATACCTAAATATAAGACTCAAAATCATAAAACTTTTAGAAAAGCTTTTAGAAAAACACATAAGTTTTTGTGACTTTGGATTAAGATCTATTAGTCAAAAACCATAAGAGAAAAATGTAATAAATTAGACCTCATCAAAATAAAGACTTCTCAAAAAAAGATTAAGGAAATGAAAAGGTGTTCAGGAAGAAAATATCTCCAATGAAGGACTCAGATCCAGAATATATAAATGTTTCCAATTCAATAAAATAACAACCCAAGGTTTTTAAATGAGCCAACATTTGAACATATATTCAAGAAAAGATACACAAGTTGTTAGTATACAGTACGCATATGAAAAGATGTTCACTATCTGTCATTATTATGATCCAACTTAAAACCAAAATGAGATAGCACTAACACATCCACTCACATGGCTAATATCTTAGAGACTAACAATCAAATGTTAAAGAGGAGGAGGAACTAAAATTCTCATACATAACTCATAGACAAGTAAAATCATATAACCACTTGAGAAAACAGTGATAAGTGCAAGTTAAACATGCACTTACTATATGGTCCAGTAATTCAGCTCCTAAGTATCTGTCCAAGAAAAATGAGCTATGTCCATATAAAGTACATGAGCAGAGTCTTACGGCAGAAGCATGCTGGGACCATATAAAGTATATGCACAGCAGTTTTATTAGTAAAGGCTCAAACAGGAAACAACCCAAATATCATTTAATAGGGAATGGATAACAAATTGAGGCATATCACCACAATGGACTACTACTAAACAGTAAAAAGAAACTATTAATATATACAACTTGAATGAATCTCAAAAGCTTTTTACTAGTTAAAGAAGCCAGACACAAAAGGTTAGGTGTTGCTTGAGTCTATCTATATGAAATTTTTGGTAAGTCAAAAATATAATTGTAAATAGTAGTGGTTGTCTGTGGCTGAATTTGGGGAAAGAGACTATAAAGTGGTATGAAGAACTTTTGTAGGGATAACGGAAATGCTCTGTATTTTTTTGATGGTGATTACATGACTAGTTATTAGTCAAAACTCAAATGTACATTTAAAATGGGTAAATTTTACTACATGTGAAGTAGTTACTGAAAATGTTAATATCAAATTAACTGTATATGGAAATTTTAAGTTATAGAAATGACACTTGTATGTTTTGAACTTAATTTTCATGTGCTCATTCTGAACTCTATTTAAGTTAAATTGGAATTTTAACAGGCTATTTTATTGGTTATATTATATTAGTTCTTAGTCAAAGTCCTTCAGCATTATAGTTACAGAAAAACACCAGGACTGTGGTGCTCACAGTCCTCTGTGGTCCTTTACTAATAAAGGAAACAACCCAAAAGGTCATCCATTCAAGCGAAGATATTCATCACGTAAGTTGTAAATATGCATCTTTAACTTTGGTGGTTAGCTGGAACTAGAGATACATATTTGGGAGTCATATGCAGAAAACAGTAGAAACCACAAAGTTGATAAAATTGTACTCTTCTCTTTCCCACCCTCTTAATTCTTACTAATCCACAGAACCACAGGAAATGTTTAGACAAATCTGAAATAAGTGAATGACTTCAATTTTTAGAAGATCAGCTTTTCCATCAAGTCTAAGTGATATAACACCACAGAACTTAAAATATTTTAGATATATTTACATCCCTAAACTCAAATATCTTACCTGGCTTAATTTTTCATTGTGATTCAGTCTGGAAGTCTCCACTATATTTAACTTGGAAGTCTTTTCCATGTTTAGTATTTGCTTCGGTGGTTCCATGTTTGAAGTAGGTTGTGAAAAGCGTGCCTTTGCTACTGGGGAGCCTGTGGAGTATGACCCTTGTTTCATTCTAAATGGCTGGGTAAAAATTTTACCTTTTGTGAATAACAGAAGAAAGAAAAATTGTCACTAGCTATTTCTAGCCTATTTTCTGGTGGTCATATATAAAGCTTACTGTGCACTCATGGCCTTGAACTTAGAAGTAAAAATTAAGGAAAGAACACTCAGATTTTTTATATTAAGCTAATATATAGACTTCTTATAAGGTCCTTAGCACAACCCCAAGAGGCAAGCATTATTTCTATTTTAGAGATTAAGGAAACTAAGGCTTAGATTAAGTAACTTGCCTGAGATCACTCAGTACATAAGTCAGAGTTAGGTTTCAATTTTAACAAAGTCACAGAGCTTAGCCAATACACATCTCTATATGTTCCAACATAGGTGGATATACAGTAAAATTATTATTACTAACATACTTACCTGCTGACCATCCTCTCTGCTTGTCCTCTACTACATTCTTCTTTAGTGTCAACAAAGAACCGGCTCTGGTCTGCTCTACAGAAATGACATCAGAAGCCGCATTCAGCACTTCAAACATAGAGAGGAATCCATATTGCATATATTGGAATGATCGCCCAAATCGCCTGGAAAATGCTCTTTCAAAATCAGAAAGGAGAACAGGAGATAACGCTAACAGGTCCTTCAATTCACTCTTCACAACAGCAGGAAGAATAGGGGGAACCCTTCCTCGGTAAGGTACTCGCCGACGGGAGCTTGGCCCAGAACACACACTGGCCCTTCCTTTCTGCATGGAGTTTCGAACCTTATGGCTGCTCCTCTGTTTTGCAACTAAACTTGCTATTCCTTTGGTGGATTCATCTGGAATGGCTAAGATGCGAAAAAAATCACATATGAAAAACTCATTCCCTTCTTTATCCTTTGTATCTGCTTATACAGAAAGTTAACTTCTGATAAACATGTGTCCCTGGTTCCTCCATTTCCTGCATTTTGGGCAACAGCTGACTAGCTCCACTACCAGCTAATGAACTGAGAACCCACATAATAGCGTTACCACTAAATAACTTATGAATGATATGAAACTCTTTGGGTGAGCAATAAACTTCCCTACAATGCTTTTTTGTGCTTCATGGAATTTAAAACATATTCTGTTAATTAATACATCCTATTGTTCTGTTTCTCCTGACTCAAGGTACAGTAATCTGAAATGACATGCAAAATGTAGTTTTGTGAATGCACATTTGTCTGGGCAATGGTTTCTTAATCTTGCTAAGGCTCTTTGTCCACAATCTCAAAGGCTCCCTCTCATACCAAAGTAAAAATCCTACCCCTAGGATAACTGCAGAACCAGAACAATTCTTTACTAAGTGATTATTTTATTATAAAGTTCATAGACCTTCAAAACTCTTAAACCTACCTTTCAATATTACAGTTCCATCCCCACAGGGGCAGACACTAACAACATCAGGCATGTCCAATACCAGCTCCATAGTGGACCGATATCCAAGGACTCGCAGTGGTAGATGGCTGCCAACCATCAAAAGGTACTCCTTTTCCAACTGCTGTGGGGTCAAACCATCTTTGGTGGAAATGAGAAGCGACCTTATTTCTTTCCTCAGGCACTCCTGTATGCGCTCTTGTTCAGACATGGCACCCTAAAGGATTTAAGACAGGAACATTGCTCCTGAGGTAACAGCAGGCAAGCCCGGGCGGGGGTGTTAGACGGCCTATAGTGGAATGTAAACAACTAAGATGAAAGTTTCAAAGGTGATAAGACAGAAGGAATACTGTGAGGGTGCCCCGCACACAATTCAAACCCCTAAATCCTTTTTAAATTTCAGTTTGTTCCTGAAGGTACAAACGATTAGGTTACAGTGTTTGCATTTGTTCTCAAGTCCGGGTTGCGGCAGAGTCCCGCACCCACCTGGTGTGCCACGTACCCTTACATTGTGCACATTAGGTGGGAGCACACCCAAACCCTAAATCTTAACCTGTGTCGCTTATCCTCCACGTGTCTCGAGAAATCACTGCCGCTGGCTAGCGTGTGAGGCGAACACAGGTTAAGTCAGACTCTCGTCGCTTTTTCGGGAACCATTAGTAGCAACCAGGCGAAGGCACTACCGCCCACACCAAAGCAAGGAGAGGGACCCCGTCAAGACGCTGCCCCAGAGTTTTCTCTCCCTCAAACCGACCGGAAGGCTCCCGCTTCCTCTTACCGGCCGTCAACCACGGGCCTTCGCCCGCTCTCTCCCCACGGTGTCCGGGACGGGGCTCCCCTTCCTCGCTCCCAACGTCTCTCGAGGCCCCCAGCGGGAGCGGGGAGTGGCCCTTCCACCTGCCCCCGCGGCTGGCCGCAACCCGACGGGAAAAGGCAGGAGGGACGGCACCAAGTAGTAGTACCACTCTTCCGCCCCGCGCCGCCTCGCCGCCCCTGTGAGGTATCGCCCCACACGCCGGCACCGCCGGCACCGCCGTTGCGGGTTGAGGAGAGTCAGACGCGCCCTCCCGGCGAGCGGCGGGGAACTGCAGCCGCGCAGGTCCCACGCGCCTGCGCACCGGTGTCCGAAGTGCAGCCGGCGCGCCCCGGGGCGCCTCCTTCCCGCCCAGAGAGCACGTGGCCAGTGGGACGGTTAGGCCGGACTAGCCGGGGACTCACAGGTGAGGTCTGAGGCCCCTTCTAGTCGCGGGACCTCTGGGTCTGGCTCCTAGAAGGCGCCGGCCGCCTACTGGGATCACCCGCACCTACCTCCTCTAAAGCCGTTTGAAGACAGACGTGTCACCAAGGCCGGTGGACCTCTCCACCCACCTTCCGGGCTGGGGGCGGAGTCGTCCCGGGCAGCCCCACTTGGTTCTTCACCAAAGTGTGCCTCAGAGTCACCTGTGGGACTTTTTAACCCGGCAAAAAGGATGCCCAGGTCTGATCAGCGATTCCCATCCAGTGGGGCCTAGATTTATTTGGGGAGAGTTACAGGGAATTACTGCGAAGCTAAACGCAACTTAGGCTCCCAGAAGAAAGGAATGAGTGTGGCTAGGAGGACTTTTTGAATGAGTGAAGAACGTGCCAGGTGCCACTGGAGATGAAAATGTCAGAGACTGAAGAGAAGGTTGGTTTGGTGGAGCCAGATTATAAAGTCTTTGAAAACCAGGAAACAGTTTATAAGACAAAGAATAGGGAAGCACAGTAAGAAGACTTTCACCTTAACGTGCATACTCTAATTAAAGAAACAAAACAAATCAAAAATCTTGACTCAAGAAAGAGACCTGAGGCTCGGCGCAGTAGTTCAGCGGCTAGGGCTCCGGCCACATACACCGGGGCTGGTGGGTTCCAACCTGGCCCCGGCCTGCCAAACAACAACAAAAGTAGCCCGGCGTTTTGGCGGGTGCTTGTAGTCCCAGCTACTTGGGAGGCTGAGGCAAGAGAATCGCTGAAGTCCAAGAGTTTGAGGTTGCTGTGAGCTGACTCTACTGCACTCTACCCAGGGCCACATAGTGAGACTGTCTCAAAAAAAAAAAAAAAAAAGACTCTTAAGTATACACATCCACCGTCTTCTGCCTAAAAAATAATTAAAAAAAAAAAAATTAAAACCCCAAGGGAACAAGATGTTCCATCAATGAGACAGGAGTATTAAGGAATTCCCGAAAATAGAAAATAACAAGATTTGTGGGTTGGCTTATTGTAGAATGGGCAGACTTGAGTTTGCAAATTAAAAAAACGAAATACGGCTCGGCGCCTGTAGCACAATGGTTATGGCGTTAGCCATATACTCCAAGGCTGGCAGATTCCAACCCAGCCCGGGCTAGCTAAAAAATCTACAGTGACAACAGCAACCAAAAAAAAAAAAAATATCCAGGTGTTGTGGCGGGCGCCTGTAGTCCCATCTACTTGGGAGGCTGAGGCAAAAGAATCGCTTAAGCCCAACAGTTAGAGGTTGCTATGAGCTGTGCTACCACGGCACTCTACCAAGGGCGACATAATGACACTCTGTCTCAAAAATAAATAAATAAGAAAAGGAAATATGGGATGTGGAAAATGGATCTAGACATTTTAACATTTGAGTGACAAAAGTTTCAAAAACTGATAAAATGGTGCTGAGGGATTAAAGAGAACAAAACATCCCAGGTTTGAACAAAAACCCCAGGTCTTCAGATTAAAGGGGCCCACTCGGCGCCCGTAGCACAGTGGTTATGGTGCCAGCCACATACACCGAAGCTGTTGGGTTCAAAACCGCCCCGGGGCCAGCTAAACAACACTGACAACTGCAACAAAAAATAGCCAGGCGTTGTGGCCGCCGCCTATAGTCCCAGGTACTGGGGAGGCTGAGGCAGAGAATTGCTTAAGGCCAAGAGTTTGAGGCTGCTGTGAGCTGTGACACCACAGCACTCTACCAAGGGTGACATAGACTTTGTCTCAAAAAAAAAAAAAAAAAAAGAGTAATGAAAAAAGATTCAAACCTAAACAAAGCCTAGGAGTCAAGAGATTTCCATACACAAGTGTTATTCAGAGGCTTGGCGTCCGTAGCACAGTGGTTAAGGAACCAGCCACATACACTGAGGGTGGCGGGTTCCAACCCAGCCGCGGCCAGGTAAAACAATGACAACTGCAACAAAAAAATAGCTGGGCGTTGTGGCGGGTGTCTGTAGTCCTAGCTACTCAGGAGGCTGAGGCAAGAGAATCGCTTAAGCCCAAGAGTTGGAGGTTGCTGTGAGCCATGCCACCAAGGCACTCTACCAAGGATGACATAGTGGGACTCTGTCTCAAAAAAAAAAAAAAAAAAAAAAATAGGCTTGTCGCCTTTAACTCAACGGGCTAAGGTGCCAGCCACATACACCTGAGCTGGCGGGTTCAAATCCAGCCCAGCCCGTCAAACAACAATGACGGCTGCAACCAAAAAATGGCTGGACGTTGTGGCGGGCACCTGTAGTCCCAGCTGCTTGGGAGGCGGAGGCAAGAGACTCGCTTGAGCCCAGGAATTGGAGGTTGCTGTGAGCTGTGATGCCAAGGCACTCTATCCAGGGTGACAGCTTAAGGCTCTGTCTCAAAAATAATTAATTAATTAATTAAATTTTAAAAAAAGAAGTTTTACCCATAAAAACATAGAAGTTAGATTACCATTGGACTTCTCAATGGCAATATCTTCAAAGCTAAACCTAGAATCCTTTACATAGGCATAAAGTAGGGAAAAGTAAACAGCATAAACAGCATAAAGTAGGGAAAAGTAAAATCATTTTAAAACATGCAAGAAATCAAAAGTTTATCAACTCACAGAATGATTTGAAAATAATGAATAAAAAAAATCCCAGTTTCTGATCCCCCAAATCTGAAATAACAGGTGACAGATATTGAGCACTTATTATGTGCTCTATGCATGTATTATGTAGTTGTTGTTTTTTTTTTTTTTTTTGTAGAGACAGAGTCTCATTTTATTGCCCTTGGTAGAGTGCCGTGGTGTCTTAGCTCACAGCAACCTCCAGCTCTTGGGCTTAGGCGATTCTCTTGCCTCAGCCTCCCGAGTAGCTGGGACTACAGGCGCCTGCCACAACACTCGGCTATTTTTTTGTTTTGCAGCTCAGCCGAGGCCGGGTTTGAAACCGCTACCTTCAGTATATGGGGCCGGTGTCCTACTCACTGAGCCATAGGCGCCACGCTATTATGTAGTTTTCTTCCCATTAACTCTGAGAAAGGCACCATTATGATCCCTGTTTAATTTTCATTTACTTATATATTATTAAGAGATTTGGTCTTGCTACGTTTCCCAGACTGGTCTCAAACTTGTGGGCTCAAACCTCTCAAGTAGCTGGGATTACAGGTGTGAGCTACTATATCAAGTAGGATCCCCACTTTAAAGTGAAGAGACATATATAGATATGAAGACGGGAATAAGAAAGAGTGGTAGGCAATAAAAACATAAAATCTATGATTGAATCCAAAAAATATTGATACATAATATGAAAAAGAGAAAGAGATTTTTTAAAGATATTCTGGACCTAAACTCATATCAATAACTGCAAAGAGTCAGAACTCTTTGAAGTTGCTTCATTAAGGACACCATTAATGAAGAAGGGTAGCTACCATTGGAGTTCTTACTTGATTGGTTTTAAAGTAAACAATACCCAGTAGGTCTTTTGTGGTGGGTGAAACTGGGAATGAGTGGCAACCATCTCTAATCTCTATAATTTGCCAGGGATGTGATACTGCTTTGGAAGGCAGTACTGTTTTGGCATCCTACTTACTCCATGAGCCAGTATGCCAAATTAGGAATTCTATCAGTTGCTAAGATTACCTATCCCAGCTATCACTTGACAACTAGGGTCCATAACTATAGGATGAATTCACAGTCCCTCTACCTCTGCCCCAATTCATTTATCACCTAACCTCAATAAGCTCAAAATGTTAATGGCAAGCAGTGACATTTTGAGTCACAGAAATTAGTGTTCATTTGGAATTAGCAAGTGATAGTCACTGAAAAGTTTAGGAATTTCATTTTCTCCAGAGTAGCTATCTTTAAGGCTTTTGGGGAAAGGCTAAGATGAAAGGTTGCATGCAATATTAGGTACAGCCTTTCTGCAGCATCTCTCTTCAAGACTATTTTGGCTGTGATCAAAAGTCTCTTGGTCTGGGATCTGATTTATTGTTGGGCATAGGGGATTAAGTCATATTAATACAGGACAAGTGGCATCCCAGCCAGCTTGTGGAGCTGGGGGGCACGGACCGGCTACCTCCGCTTGGCGATGTTGGTGCGGTGGCAGTAAGAAGCAGAACTAGCAGGCTGGAGGGTGGGCAGGGGGACCCCATTTCCTAGGCTTAGGAGTGAAAGAGATTGTAGCAATTCATTTGCGACCCAGACTCAACCCAGACATGCTCCAGACACGATGTCCCTGACATGATAAATGTAACTACCAAGCCCCAATAAATATAACTACCAAGGGCCAGACATGTTCCAGACACGTTGTTCCAGACAAGACCCAGACATGTCCTAGACAGATGTCCCAGACACACTAAATGTAACTACCAAGCCCTGCTAAATGTAACTACCGAGGGCCCCAAGGGGCTATATATAATATATATATTTATATATATATCCCTAGACAAAGAGCCTAGAGACAGACAGACAGAGAGAGCTTTTCTCTCCCGACTTGGGTTTTCTCTCTCTGCCAGGAGCTCTGGTGCTTCTGTATTCTTTTCTGTAAATAAATCCTGTCTTACCACTGATCTGTGGTCCGCAGATTCGTTCTTCGACTCAGAGACCAAAAACCTACAGAAGAGCGAAATTCCAGTATCAACATCTCTCTCACTCATAAGAGGTCTCTGTTCCCCAGAACTAGAGATTTGGGATTTTTGTTGTTGTTGGTTTGTTTTTGTAATGTAAATAAAAACAGTGCGTTATTTGTTGAGTTCATTCTTTAGGATCCTACAATTAACCACAACCAGCAAGCTCTGTGAGCCAGACGAATGTGCTTTCCACCTTGCTGCCTATTATGATGACAGGAGCCTCCTTTTCTTCTGGTAATTAACTACTTCCACGTAGCCTCTTCCATTCCCTGCTTGAATCTGGGAGCGTATTTTAACTGCAGCTGCTCCCACCAGCATTCCTGCCTTAGAAAACAGCCAGTAATGAGGTAGGGTGGGTGTGTTTTTTAAACTTCTGGGGCCTTATGAAAAAGATGAGAGAATCTTTTGAAGAAAGTTAGGGGAGTGGTGAGTCGGAAGTACGTGGTAGAACAAATACAACATTCCTGCCTCCCAAAGTTTTTTAACATTATGCCTAATTTGGGGTGGTGTGATGCCATTGTTGAAATCCATTTCCCCCAGCAGTAACTCTGAGCCTTTGCCATTGCTCTTATGCCTTCTACCAACTCCTGTTCCAAGCACCAGAGAAATGAAGCTTGTCAGACATTAGAACCCCATCATCTTCCAGCCCAGACCTCTAAACTGCCCCCCTCCAGCACCCATCTCTCCCTGTGGTCTCCCTGTGGTCTCGGTAAGGTCTCCATGCTACTCTTGATTCTATCCCCTCAGCTCCTTTAAGACTGTGACTTTACCCTTTGGTTATTATTATACAATCCTGTATAGTCATCTCTTTACAGATTCCTTTCCTATATAATATAAAATTATGCTCTGATCTTTTGTCTCTCTCTCTCTCTCTCTCACACACACACACACACACACAATACAGACATAGACAGATAAGAGAGAAACAATTTTTCTTGACTTACATCACCCTCTATCTAGCCTTTCCTTCACAGCAAATCAGCAAATCCTGGAATCAACAGTCTATACTCAATTTTTTTCTACTTTTCATCCACCATACACTACTCGGTCCACAGCAATCAGCTTGCTTCTCAGGGCATCTTTCTGAAATTACTTTTACCAAAATCACCAACAGCAAATCTAACTGACAAGCTTCATGGACTTTCAATCTCTGCTCTTTACTGTGGGTGTCCTCTCCCTTTCTGAAAATCTGTTGGTTTCTATGCTGCTACTGCTGTGGCATAGAGCCTAGCTTCTAGGAGCTGTCTGTTCTATTGCCTGCTTTTGTTATTTTGTTAAATGTTTGTGCATATTTAGTAGAAGGTTTGCCTCTTCTTACTCTTCCCTCCTCTTCTTGAGTGACCTTTTTCACTCTCCTGGTTTCAGTTTGAGCTGATGCCTTCCAAAAGGCATGTTTATTCAAGGAGCAATTATCTAACTCCTACTATGTGCCAGGCACTATCTTAGAAGATGGGACTACAACAGTGAGCAAAACAAAGTTCCTGTTTTCCTTGGCCTTACCAAGCAATAATTAGATAAATAACATAATATCAAACAGTAAGTGCCTTTAAGAAAAATAAAGGATAAGACAGTAACATTGGGGCTACTTTAAATAGAGTATTTAGAACACACTTTTGCTTAACCTGAGTCACATTAATTTTCGTAAGTGTGGTTCTGGATCAACAGCATCACCTAGTAACTTGTTAGAAAGGCAAATTCTCGGCCCCATCCAGACCTGCTGAATCAGAAAGCGGGGTTGTGGGGACGGGGTCCTGCAATCTGTGCCTCAACAACCACTGCAGGTAATCCTGATGCGTGCTCTCGCGCGGCTTCCCACGTCTCCTGCCCTGAATGGATTTCAGGTGTGCAGTCTAATACTGACTCTCTCAGCCCATAGGGGTAGCTTGGGGGTTGGGTGAGAGCCTCCAGCACAAAGTTGCTCCCACCCAGACTTTTCAGAAGCCAACCAAGTGGAATCAGCGGGCTCGTCCACCTGCCTCTAGGTGGCATGATAAACGCCAGCCAACAAGCTTGAAACTGCCAAGACCCTACTTCCACTTCGTGCCGGATCCGTGAGGGAAGTTCGCTGTCCCATCGCGCACGCGGTTGGGTTGGAGGAGGGAGGGAGGCGCTTTGCGTAGGGGTGGCCTTTCCGCTGGGGCACTTGCTACCACACTCTCCGCCTTGTCTGGTGCTGCTGCCCTGGTGCCGCTCTTATTAACGTATGTGCTAGGCCCTATAGCATTTTGTCATTATTTTGTTACGACAATGGTGATTGTATTTGAAACCCATTCTCATCATCACACAAAAAAATCAAACTTACATTCGTTGATGAAAGAAAAGATACTAGATTCTTTAAGTTCAACTGTTACAAATTTTTAAGTGATAAAATTGGATTTAAAAACTTTTTAAATTGTGTCAACACTTTTCTCATCAATAGTAACAAAAATTGAAAGCACTTATCATTAAAAAGTTTTGACTAGGAATTTCACGTAACCATTGCAAACAAAATTCATACTTGTGAAAATAAACTCAAGATTCTATTTTAAATTTCAAAAGCATTTTATTTGTATACAAAATTGAGTTAAATAGTATTGAATCTCGAATACTTCTTAAAACCATAATTATATATCAAAAATAAAATGTTCTCACTAAACCCTATGTAGATGCTTTCAAATCCCCTTAAGTTTGCCCAGGTATGCCATTCAAATAGTATCATTTTCTATGTTTGCCTTAATGGGAAAAGACTGGAATACTGATCTAGGATCTGTATGCCTGCCCTGGCCTATCTCCCCATCTTTTTCCACTCCAACCCCATTGATAACATTGAAACTGTTAAGGGACAAGGAGAATATTCAGGATCACACAAGCCACCGGAAATAAGAAATGTATCTTTAGTAATGAGAACAGAGAGATTATAAATTAAAGTACTGGAGTCCAAGCTGCCCAAGATCACTTTTCCATGTGCTGTTTGTGCTTTCAGTGTTTTTCTCTCTTGAATACTCAGTAGAGGATGATACAGCCACAGTGGGCAGCTAGTGAAAAATTCGAGATTTGGAACAGAAACATTCCTCTTGAGCTTCAAACCTAAATATTGTCTACTGTACATTCCAGACACATATCCTGTAGATGCTTTTAGCTTGATACCTCTGAAACTGGTACTGGGCCCACTTATCTTCAAACAAAATCTGTTTTCTCTCTTGTATTCCCTCAGTTGGACATCAGCTGCATTCACCAGTCACTTTGTCCCAAATTCATCACCTTTTCCTCTGAACCTAACTAATATTCTCCCTTTCACCTGGACTGTTGCAAGAATCTCCTCCTGATCTCTCTCCATTCTCTTCCTGTTCCACCTTGTTCACAGAGAGACTTTTCTCAGTTGCAAATCTGACCATATAATTCCTTGCTTATAATGCTTCCATGGCTCCTCTTGCCATTAAGATAAAATCTAACTCTCTTATATGGTGTAACAGGCTTCCAATTTCTTGAGCTCATTACCTCCCTAGTCTCCTCTTTTGCCAATTTGTACTGTTCTCTCTTGCTGGAAGGCTCAGCTCTCAAAGTTCACCTAAGAGAATCACCCATTTATCTCTTTATTGCCCAAACAGTCAGTCTCCTCTGACCCTACAAAGGTAAAATTCTTACTCCCTTTTTGTGTCCTCACAGTATACAACACATATCAGTGGTTCTCAAAGTGGAGTGATTCTGATAGGATGGGACAGACATGTGGCAACATCTGAAGACATCTTCAGTTGTCACATCTAGGGGTGGAGTGCTACAGGCTTCTAGTGAGTACAGGCCAGGGATTCTGTTAAAGATCCTACAGTGCACAGGATGCCAGCCCCACCCAACCCCCACAACACATTGGGTCCAAAATGTCAAAAGTGCTGAGGTTAAGAAATCCTGATGCACAACACTTTATCATACCTGTCTGTTTACGTATCTTTCACTCCCTGTTACAAGTTCCATACGACACTATATAGGAATAAGTATTTTTTTAAAAAGCCTTGCGGCAGTGCCCGTAGCTCAGTGGGTAGGGCACCAGCCACATACACGGAGGCCAGCTGGTTTGAAACCAGCCTGGGCCAGCTAAACAACAACGATAACTGCAACAAAAAAATAGGCATTGTGGTGGGCGCCTGTAGTCCCAGCTACTTGGGAGGCTGAGACAACAGAATCGCATAAGCCCAAGAGTTTGAGGTTGCTGGGCGCTGTGATGCCACAGTACCCTACTGAGGGCAACACAGAGAGACTCTGTCTCAAAAAAAAAAAAAAAAAAGCCTTGCAATCTTTCATGACCTTTCACTTTGGAAACATACACTTAAAAGTGAACTTTAATTGATCTTTCCCTTTTCTGAGTAACCCAGTTACCACAGACATCAGTCTCTTAACAAATTCAAACAAGGAGTAAAGCATTAAGAATTTTAAAATGTGTGCATGTAACATTCTCAGCAAAGGGATGAGCAACACTTTCAATTAAAAAGGAATGTGAAGGAAAACAGCAGCAGCATTCTAAGAGGAGGTGAGGCTAACCAGCTAGACTCATATGCTAACTCAGCACTCCTCTCCTCAACTCCTCCACCTTCCGGACATGCCATGTTGACCTTTTTACCATGGAATGTGATATACCTTTTCAGATATTGTCAGTCTTTCACAATCCCAACAGTATTATAAGCAGGTACTTATATTGTTGTTATATATGAAGATAGAAAATGAAGAATGATTATGTAACTTGTCAGTGGTCAAAGAAGCAAAGGAGAATAAGCTCCCAGCATGAGCTTCAACACCCCAGAGGGACTTTTCTTGGTTAGTTTTTCTCCTACAAGAAATTTCTCTACCTTACTGGGATACAGAGTACAGTTTGGAGAATAGCATCTGGCCAGCGATCCTGACTCATTCTTAAGAGTTACAACTGAGGTGGTGCGACCTTGGTATAAGAGTCCACAGCTAGAAGCATAGATCAAGTTAACTTAGCAAAGGTGGAGAAAAAAATCAATAAATTTTATGAATAATTTCATGCTTTTCCTAAGAGGGAAATCTTTATAGGATGATAAAGAAACAGTTATGTTAAAGAGCAAATATTAATTGGGGGGAATACTAAATAATCATGATACTTTTCCCTCTATGGGCTAAATGCAGCTTCAGAATTTTTCTCAATGTAGCATTTTAGGCAGGACCTATTAATTGAAGCAGTCACTTGAGAAGAAACATTTGTCCTCTCTTGTACATCCCATGTAATAATTAGGTTTACAGAGTTAAAAAAATATTTAAATTACTTTATTACTAACCTTTTAATTACTTTATTCTCAACGACCTAATTTGCAACACATGAAAGAAAGTAGTAGAATAGTTTTTCCAAACCCATTTGAGTTACTTCAGGTCTTCTCTCCTTAATAAGATTTTTGAGAGAGAGAAAACAAATCACTGTGTGAACTCAATAAATATTAAAAAATAAGTGAATGTAAAAAAAAATCATAAGTGAATGTGACCTGAGGTTTTTGCGTAGGATCATAAATCTTTTGTGATGGGTTATTTAGACTAACCTCCCATTCAGTGAAAAATTATTATTGAAAGTCCCTCAGAAGAGCTCCCTAGTTTGCTGCTAGATCCGGCCTGGCCAGTGCATCTTGAAAGAACAAAACCTTCAGCCTTCATCAAAGAAGCAAGAGAGCGGGGCCTAGGCAGGGACAAAAGTCCCTTTCCTAAAAACAGAAATTACACCAGATCTCTTTCCTTCTTGATCTTCAATAAGCACCGTATCATCAACGGGCTTAAGTATTAGTAAAAATAAACATAAATAATAACAGAGAGGAAAGTAATCTCAAAGAGACTTTTCTTTCTCTCCTTTAAAAATGTATTAATAAATACTGCCAGGAGTAGTGAATGCATTATTAGCACAAAACGTAGGGCCAGGATATAAAGTAAAAAATAAGTAGGAAAAGGGGAAAGGCGCCCTCGAAAGGACTCCACAGGGGAAACGGGTGGGGGTGAAGAGAAATTCCTCATTTTACCTTAAAGTCAACCTAATTACACTTAGAAACTCATAACTTATTCCATACCACTTTTACAAATCATAAGGCAAAGTTCCATCACCCCTTCTGGGATTTGCGGGCTTCTGTGGCATTTCAAGCAACTGAATCTTTACAGCTCGAACCTTAGTCGCACCAGTTAGTGTCGAACCAGTTCTCCCGGGTGGGCGGCGCGGCCTGCAGCTCCGCCCCGCCCCGCCCCCACCCGACGGTCTTTAAGTCCCACCAGCGCTTCCCAGCCGACCTGCAGGCGACTTTGCGCGGACCGAGCTCCCGGGCCCCAGCCGCGTCAGCGCCGGCAGCTCGGAGCATGGAGAGGAGGGCGCGAAGCTCTTCCCGAGAGACCCACGGGCGAGGCGGCGGGTCCCCCCGCAAGGAGAACAAGAGGGCGAAAGCCGAGAGGGGCGGCGGGGGCCGCGGGCGCCGGGATGCCAGGCCCGAGCGGACTGGCTCGGGACGGGCGGGGAGCCCGGGAGAGCCCCGAGCGCCAGCCGCCACTGTGGTGGATGTGGATGAAGTCCGCTCCGGCGAGGAGGGCACCGAGGTGATGGCACTGCTCGAGAGCGAGCGGCCGGAGGAAGGTAGGGCTGCAGGCAGGTCGGGCCCCGAATGGGGAAGCCGTCTTTCCAAACGCCCCAGAGATGTCAGATGAGGTGGAGTGAGTCGCATCACCCGAGAGCCCCCAAAGCCAGAGCAGACAGACTGCTGGACTCATAGGTTCCCAGGAAGTGAAAGGCATGACTTAGGATCCCAGCTACCTGCTATGGTGCAGAACAATACCAGTAACATTACTAAATACCCTTGGTCTTGGGGGCCAGCCATGTGAGAATGTGGCCCAGGTTGGGGACCAGCCAACATAGTGAAAGAACCATGAAGTTGATTTTTATGGCCCTGGAAAGACATATGGGTGCCTAATTTAAGACATGCATGAGCTGGTGGCTCTGGGCAATTGTGGAGCTTATTCTTTTCTCTTCTTCCCCACCCCTCAGTCTTACCTAAATTTGCATTTTAAACTTCTTTGGAGATGATGATCATTATTTCTGTAAAAAAGGAAAAAGGCAGATACAGAATAACCAAGCTGAGCAGAGCCAACCTGAGTTTAAATCACAGTTTAACTAGTTGCTAGCTATGCGATCATAGGAAGGCAGATAACTTAACTGTCAGATAATAGTAGCTGTCTCAGAGGGTAGTGGTGAGTATAAAATTAGAAAAGGCACCCAAAACATTTTTTACAAAAAACTTGCTCCATTTTAGCAGAATCCTTGCTTGTCTAAAGGAGGGAATACAAAGAAGGATGTCTCTAGGTTTTGTTTCTCTAGGTGAAGCACCTCTTAGGAACAATTTACCTCCAGTCCTCTTTACAAGAACAAAGTACTTCAGAAGAAGTACAAGTAACATTACTAAATAGCTTTGGTCTCAGGGGCCAGCCATGGATGGGATTTAAGTAGTAGGATGACAGATGTTTAAAAGAAAGTAAATAAAAATAGTGTGTTATATTGATTTGTGCTAGCTACAAAGTTTTGACATTTCTGGTTACCAGTAATGCAGTACATGCTGGATCACTGAAAGCTACAATTAGAGAAAGATCTCCGCAGTTGAGATGTAGTTTAAACGGACCATATTAGTGCTGTATTGCCCAACTGATGCCCTTTCATCAGTGAGAAACTTCTAGTCATTAAAGAGTTGTGTTCAATGCAATATTGAAGTCAGAAGGCTTATAGCTGTTGTGTGGCAGTTCATGGTGGCAGAGTTGGCAAGGAAGGGAACCATTTATGGAATCCCTGCTAGGTGCACCCTAGGTGTTTTACTGAGTTATCTAATCTCATTACAGAGGTTGAAACAGGCTCTGAGAAGTTAAGTAACTTTCTCAAGTCCTATATCTGGGAAGTAGAAAGCCAGAATTCCAAAAATAGTCTGATTAAAATGCCCTCCCTTGCATGGTGCTGCCCTAGATTTCTGGTTGTGGTCCCAGCTACCAACTATCTGTGGTTTGGGGAACCTTTGTGGGCCTCAGTATCTCCAGTTATAATGTAACTAGAGCAGGAGAACTCAACAATGGGTGAGCAGTCCCACCAAGGACAAGGCAGCCTTTGCATCAGGGAGGTTTTCCTGGTTCCCCGAGAATGGTGCCTCCTTTCTCTCCTTTAGTACCATACCCCCACAGGCAAGGCTACTTAAGCCAGCATCACCTTTCTAAAATTTGGGACATTCTTGGACTATGTTAAAGGCTCTTTCTGCTTCAACTTTTAATGTTTCACTATTCACTTAAACCAAAAAAATTGGGTATTAAAAGAGCTTATTCCAAGAGAATAATATTTTGTAGCTAAAGTGTTGAGTTAGGTTTGAACATAGAAATCAATGTGGGAAGAAAGTAGAAGTGGATAGTGAAAACGACTTAAGTGTGTAAAAACAAAATTTTCTTTTGAGACAAAGACTAACCCCAAAGTCACCCTGGGGTTGAGTGCCATGGCCTTATTGCTCACAGCAACCTCAAACTCCTGAGTTCAAGCAATCCTCATCTCAGCTTCTAGAGTAGCTGGGACTACAGGTGCACCACATGCCTGGCTATTCTTAGAGACCAGGGCCTAGCTCTTGCTTAGGCTGGTCTCAAACTCATGAGCTCAAGTGATCCACCTGCCTTGGCCTTCCCAGAGTGCTAGGATTGTAGGTGTGAGCCACTGCGACCAATCTTAGAAATTGGTTTTCTATCGACATCCCTAACTACTATATGAAGGACTTTTGAGGTCTTTCTTCACTTATAAAATGTAATTTTGTATGTATGTACATTTATTTTTATTTGCTACAGCTGCCACTGGTAACTGAAATACATTAGTAAACTAATTAAAATGGCAACGATGCTGTTAGTATTTTGCAGATTATAAACATTAATAGGATGTTGGTAGAGCAGCATTTCCCAAAGTAGTTCCCATGAGAATAAGTTCCACAGAATGTCAATGAGTGTTCTTTGGAGAAAATACTACCTGGTCAAATGTTTCAAAAACACTAAACAAAGCTAAGAATGGTACTTTACTGCAGAGAGTCTCAGGAACCTTCTCCTTTGTGGGACAGCCTTTGGGAACTGCCATACGATGGCATTTAGTGGTAATTTTGGTTTTTGTGCCAGTGCAATTTACGTATCTGTCCTCTTCAAATGATCTGCATATCAATTTGGTGATGACCTTTCCAAATATGAAAATCAAATTTTTAGGCTTACCAATTAATTTTTTTTCTTCTTATCCTTTGAAAATGGGCCTTTTACCATTTCCTAATCTTTAGTCACCCTCTAGTCCTCTCTGGAGATTTTTTAAACTGTATTTTTTAAACTGTATTTAAATAGTATTCTTATGGCCATTTTTCTAGTAATTAGAGATTAAAGTTCTTGAGATTTCATAACAATTACACTTAAGTCATTTTCACTATCCACTTCTACTTTCTTCGTACATTCAACAAAGATTTATTGAGCACCTACATTGTCTTATGCACTATTCTAAGCCCCGGGGTCACAGTGTCAACAAGATGAGCCCCCAAGAAGCTTGGGTTCTTGAGGCTGACTTTCCTTGATACCATGTCATTTATCACTCAAGTATCCTAGATGTTCTGCACCCCTCTTCCTTATAACCTTTTCACAGACATCAGTAGGCTAATATTACCCCATATAGGTGATTTTCAAAGATGGGAGCTCACGATCTTTGTCTAAAGAAAGAGCCTATAATGGAGTAATTCAGATATTAGGGCAGGTATTGAAGGGGAAGCTATTTCAAGGAAGATGAGCCCCTGGACACATATAGTTCAAAGCACTTCAAATACCAAACAAACCTGTTATATGTAAAGCACAGTTTAGTGTTTTATGTGTGTATGTCATTTTATCTTTATGCCAGAGATAGAAGATATAACTCCTGAGCCAGTTATTATGAGATGGTTATGAGAAATTGGTATCCTCATGGTATAGATGATGAAACTGATGATATGAAAAGGTCATGTGCCTTGCTTAAGGTCATATGGATATGAAATGGTAG
This sequence comes from Perodicticus potto, assembly GCA_963574655.1. Classification (NCBI taxonomy): domain Eukaryota; kingdom Metazoa; phylum Chordata; class Mammalia; order Primates; family Lorisidae; genus Perodicticus; species Perodicticus potto. The sequence goes on along the minus strand of CAUYRH010128330.1, from coordinate 49,245 downwards.
AGCCAGAACGGGAACCCAGACCTTCTCCCCAGATTCTGTGCTGTTCCAATGTTCTGTGCTTTCTAGGAGCCTGCTTCACCTTCCATAGGCCCCCACAGACAGCATCCTAGGCCCTGGGAATGCTGACCACTCTGATACCTGGCTCATTCTACTCTTTCTAGGAAAATCTCCAAGCTGACCCCAGTACCAAGGACTGAACTAACAAATGCAAGTCAATGAATGTAGTGGTTTCAATATAATTAGTTTGCTTTTTTTTTTTAAGGTACCAAGACCTCTGGTTTAGGAGCCTGTGAGTGGCTTCTTGTCCTCACTTCCCTGCTTTTCATCATTATGACCTTCCCTTTTTCCATCTGGTTCTGTGTAAAGGTAAGATTCCGTGAGTAGGTAATTTCCTGGTGCCTCTCACTGGCCACACCATGGCCACTCCCATCTCTGTGTTTTGGTATATGCTGTCTGTCTGTATGGACATCCCTAACTCACCTTCCAGGAGAGCTCTTTCTCCTTCAAGACCTTCCTCAACAGTTAGTGAAGCCTTCATTGACTCCTCCAGACTGTCATTCCCTTCCCTGTGTTAACCCTGCTTTCACTTCATTCTAGTACTCACCACACATAAGATATTTGTTGACATCCTATCTCTCCCAGTAAACTGAGAGTCCCTTCGGGGCAGGGACTACATCTAGTTCATCTGTACTTGGTGACAAAAAGACTGACCCAGAATGGCTCAGGACATCCTCCCCTCACACTTCCAGGAAACTTCTCTGGCTGCTTCTATAGACCATGAGTGATGACTATCTTTGGCCCAGAGGTAATGATACATGCCTATCCCTGAAGTGAGTGAAAGCCTGTATCAGTTTGGAAAGCACATGCCAAGATGGAATTAGAAGAGAGACGGATTTACTGGGACACATTGCCTATGAAAGACTAAGGAGAGAAAGAACAAGAGTAGGCAGGGGAAGCCTTCAGACAGTGATACAGATCTGACATTTGTGATGTGGGAAGAAGGAGGAAATATTGGGTAGAAAGAGCCTCAAACTGTAGTGCAGCTCTGAGAAAGTCTTGGCCAGCCCAAAAGGGAACTCCAGAGCAAAGTAGGAGTCCCATGAGGGGCAGAAATGGCAAGGCCCTAGTACCCTGACATTCTTAGTCATTGTCTGGAGCTGCCAAGGAAGAGTATGACCTTGATGAGACACTACAGATGCTACGGCTGTTTTGGGTTGTCTTCCTCATGGCAGGCAAGGGCTCTTGCCCTTCTTCCCCTCCCCACTACTCCTCATCTTTCTTCTCTTTTCCTCTAGCTCCTCCATGAAAGGGTGGTGACTTTTGTCAAATGTATTATGGACATCTATTGAGATGATCACATAGTATTTGGTCTTTATTCTATTGCTATGGTCTGCTATATCCATTGATTTTTTTTGGATGTTAAAATCTCACTGGATCATGCTGTGTCATCTGTATTATATATTACTTGATTTAGGTTGCTAACAGTTTGTTGAAGAATTTTGCATCTATATTCAGAAGAGACTTTGGTCTATAGATTTCTTGCAATGTCTCTGTCTTATTTTGGTATCAGGGTAACACTGGCCTTAAAGAATATGTTGGGAAAATTTCCCTATACTCTCTATCTTGGGAGAATTTGTGAAAAATTGGTATTAATTCCTTGTTAAATGTTTGGCAGAATTCACCTGTGAAACCTTCTGGTCCTGAACTCCTTTGGTGGGAAGTTTTCAATTTTTTAAATTATTTTTAATTTTCCCCCAAGCTTTATTGAAATATACTTGACAAATAAAATTTATAATATATATATATTTAAGGTATACAATGTGATGTTTAGATATACATATATATCATAATCAAGCTAATTAGCCTATCACTTCATGTAAGTATGATTCATATGTGTGTGATTGTGTGGGGTGAGCATACTGAAGATCTAACTCTTAACAAATTTCAAGTATCTGATACGGTATTATTAACTACAGTCATCGTACTGTAAATTAGATCTCAAGAATGTACTTTTCCTACATAACTAAACCTGTACCCTTTGACCAAAAGGTATAATGACCATAGTGACAAAGGTCATTTTGAAAGTTTTGAGACAGACTGTGTTATGGCCCATTATTTTACTTCCAAGAAATACAGTCCACAGTGGTGTTTCTGATTTACCTGTCCAAGTTTCAACTTGCTGGGCTTATTGGTGGTGTTGGGAGGGTTTCATTTATTTCCATGTGTGTGGCATTCAGTCTTTGGCAGCTATGGAGGTGGGAAGAGAGCCCTTTTGTGGGATGTTCTATGATTTTAGAAGTGGGCTAAAGGAGTCTCAAAGCCTTGAGTATTTTCAGCAGGCTTCCAGGGACCTTACTCCTTTCCACATGACATTTTTTCAATGGTTTAAAGAATTTAGAAGAGACTGAACTTCATTGAAAGATGAGGAGAGAGTGGGTATTCGGAACATCACCACTGTGGAAAAAATGGTGTGCAGAAACAATTGAGCGACATTTTAGGACATTGAAGAGGCACTACAGATTGAATTACCAACAGAGTCCAAAATCCTACATGATTACCTTTAAGTTGGGCAAGTTTAATCCCAATGGGCACTTCACACTTTGACAGCTGAGTAAAAGCACATCTGTGTTGAATTGTGTGAATAGGCTGGTCACAGGCAACAGTGGCAAGTCTAGATGTGTTTCTGACATCATTAATGGTAATGAAACCTGGATTTACCAGTTTGATCCAGAGAATAAACATCAGTTAACAGTGTGGATTTTATTTCCTTGGTGAAAATCTACCAACAAAAGTGATGTGGCCCCAGAGTGTTGGAAAGAAAATGGTGATAACTTCCTTCTCCAAAAGTGGTCATGTTGCAACTGTTCTTCTGGAAGAACAAAGTATTGTTACTGATCAGTGGTACACACAATATGCTACCAAAAGTTTTTGGGAAGCTTCAAGAGTGGAGGTCAAGGATGAGACACCACCTTGCACCATGACAGTGCATCCATCCATGCACCACTCAGTTCCTGGAGTCCACAGAGGTTAAACTTATGACTTATCCACCCTCAGTCCTGATCTGGCCCCATGCAATTATTTCCTGTTCCCTAAAGTAAAAAATGTGTGGAAGAAGGTTCTCCAGGCCTGAAGAAGCCGTTCATGCCTATGAGAAAGAGAGTTTACAGCACTTGAAGAAAATGAGTGGAAAGAGTATTTTCAAAAATGGTTTACATGAATGTAAAAGTCCATAGAATGTCATGGCAATTATTTTGAGAAAATACAGTAATCAAAATGAGTTTGCATGTCTTAATTTTTGTGTCTCTCAAAACTTTCATAGTGTCTCCTGCAACCACCACTCCTCTCTCTGCTTTAATGAATTCAGCTTTTTCGGGTTCCACATATAAGTATGATCCTGTGGTATTTGTCTTTCTGTGTCTGGCTTATTTAACTTAACATAATGTCCTCCTGGTTCATCTAGGTTGCAAATGGCAGGATTTCTTTCTTTTTAGAGACTAAATCATATTCCATTATGTGTGTGGAACACACACACGCACACACACACACATATATATATACACACATCACATTTTCTTTATTAATTTGTCTGTTGTTAATGGTCACTTAGATTGTTTCCATATGTTGGCTATTGTAAATAATGATGCAGTGAATATGGGGCTATGTATCTTTTGAAGATACTGATTTCATTTCCTCTGGATATATATTCAGAAGTAGGATTACTGGATCATGTGGTAGTTATATTTTTGGTTTTCAGAGGAAACTCCATACTGTTTTCCATAATGGCTGTGTTAGTTTATATTCCCACCAACAGTGGAAAAGGGTTCTTTTTTCTCCACATTGTAGTCAGTTTTAAAACTATTAATTCAATCTTTTACTTACAGGTCTTTTGGGGTTTTCTTTTTCTTCCAGAATTAGTTTTGCTAGTTTATGTCTCTGTAGAAATTTGTCCATTTAATCTGAGACATCTTAGATGGACACATACATTGGGTCATAGTGTTTTCTCTTCTAGTCTTTTTTATCTTTATAAGAACAGTAGGAATGATATCCTCTTTCATTCCTAATTTTGGTAATATGCGTCTGCTCTTTTTACTTCATCGGACTAGCTAAATATTGGTCAATTTTGCTGATCTTTTCAGAGAATCAACTTTGGTTCTATTGATTTTCTCTATTTTTCTATTTTCTGTTGCATTTATTTCCACACTAGTCTATATTGTTTTATTCTTTTATTCTTTTTATTTGCTTTAGATTTAGTTTGCTCTTTTTAGTGTTTTAAGCTGGAAGATTAGGGTAGTATTTTGAGATAGTTCCTCTAAGCACCTTATAGTTGTATCCTATACATTTTGGTTTCTTGTGTTTTTGTTTTCTTTTAGCTCAAAGTACTTGCTCATTTCCCTTGTAATTACTTCTTTAACCTATTGGTTAGAGTGTGTTGTTTACTTTCCACATACATGTGAATTTATTAAATTTTCTTATTTATTTCTAACTTAATATCATTATTATCAAAGATAAACTTTATATGATTTCAGTCCTTTTAAATCTGTTGAAGTTTGTTTTCTGGCCTAATATGCAATCTTTCCTAGTGATGCTTCATGTATGCTTGAGAAGAATGTGTATCCTACTGTTTTGGATGGAATTACATATGGATGTTTGTTAGTTCTGTTTGTTAATAGTGTTGCTCAAGTATTCTGTTTTTTTTTTTTTTGACCTGTTTAATTGTTCCTTTCATTGTTGAAAGTGGTGTATTTAAGTTTCCAATTATTACTACTGAATTGTCTGTTTTTACCTTCAGTTCTTTTGGTTTTTGTTTCTTGTATTTTGGAGCCCTGTTTTTAGATACATATGTACTCATAATTGTTATACTTCCCTAATGCATCAACCTTTTTATCATTATACAGTATCCCTCTTGATTGTTAGTAACATGTTTGCTTGTTGTTTTAAAGTCCATTGTACCTTTATAACTACCAGTATAGCCACTCTTTCTTCCCTTTAGTTACTGTTTGTGTGAGATATCTTTTTTCATCTTTTACTTTCAATCTATTTGTATCTTTGAATATAAAGTATGTCTTCTATAGACAGTGCATAGTTGGCAGCAGGCTCTTTGTGAAGGGTGGTCTGAGCATCTGCATGACTGCCACAAGATCCAACACTGGGCTTGGTGCCTATAGCTCAGCGACTAGAGCGCCAGCCATATACATTTGAGCTGGCAGGTTCAAATCTGGCCTGGGCCTCCCAAACAACAATGACAACTACAACAAAAAAATAGCTGGGCATTGTGGCGGGTGCCTGTAGTCTCAACTACTTGGGAGGCTGAGGCAAGAGAATCACTTAAGCCCAAGAGTTTGAAGTTGCTGTGAGCTGTGAGGCTATGGCACTCTACTGATGGCGACATAGTGAGACTCTGTCTCAAAAAAAAAAAAAAAAAAAAATCTAACACTGATTAAGTCATGGTTGGTGGAAAGGCTCTAACATGGTAAACCCTAAGAAGCCAATTAGGTAAAAGATAGAAAAGCAGAACGAGGGAGTTAATTTCATCAAGGTCTTGAAGGAATAAGACTCTCCTTTATTGCTGGGAAGAATTTGTTTCTCCCAATGAAAGAAGAAAAGAAACAAGTAATGCTAGGAAACCAAGTAGTTGGGAATTGCTGGGGCATACTCTGGGAACAAAACCCAGACATTCATTCCTGTTTCAACAAGCAAGGTAATGTTCTGGCACAGGAGACAAACAAGACATGGTTCCTAACCTCAAGGGACTTGAGGACCCTGTTACCTTAAGAAACACACTTAAAATGCTTTTACTCTGGTCTCTATTACATTTTTATATTTGGTTAGTTATTATTCAGGGAAGTTTTTTAAAGTATAAGAAGGATAAGGAAGGAAAATTGACTGTCTACAGTCACAAATAATTCCTTCCTTGATTCAATATTGAATACTTACTATGTTTCAGGTATTGAGAAGAAATAATTAATTCCATACCATTGAGGAGTTCATAGTCTGGTGGTGTATATATATATATATATACAGACCAGCCAAGTTAATGATAAACAAGCATTGTTTATCATTACAAACAAGCAGTGGAACTCAGGTTTTGATACTGGGCCAGAAAGTAGGGTTTATTTTTAAAGTGGTGTGCAGGAACTTTCCTATTTCTCTTTTAATAGACAGACTTTTCTACACAGAGAATCTTCATTTTTTGTCACTTAAAAATACCTCTACACATTTTCAGTGCACACTCAACTTTTCTATATCTATCACCAAATTAAAATCCAATAGAGTGATTTTGAAGCAGCCTGAGAAAACACTTCAGTTTGAAATAATTAATAAATAAAATACCACAAGTGGTATTAAACAGTCACAAATCACTAGGGGGGTGTCAAAGACATGGGAAAACAAACTGTTCCCGACTGCCCCCACCTTTGGCATATACTGTTAAAATATGTTCCTTCCTTTTGTTAAATATATATATACATACATATATGTACACATATATACGTACACACATGCACATACATATATACACACACACAAATAAGGCAGAAGTCATAGCAAAATACAAGATTAAACCTGTCCTGATAAGATTTCTTTGATTTGGGGAAAGTTGGACATGGTGTAAGCATTAGTTTTTAGATAATCACGAGTCTTTAATCAAAATTTCATCCATGGGCTCAAACATGACCACTATATTTTTATTGGTTTCTCAGATTCTACTTTTACTAAGTGTAGATTTTGGAACTTTAAGTATTAATAGAAATTTTTTCTTAGTTCTCAAAACTAAGCCTTTGTACCAAAGCCTTTTGAAGACTTTTTCTTTCTCGGAGTAATTTAAAAGTACTAAATTTCTCTTTAGGTTGTACAGGAGTATGAAAGAGTAATTATATTCCGACTGGGACATCTGCTTCCTGGAAGAGCCAAAGGCCCTGGTAAGAAACACCTTTTTTTTTTTTAACACACTACCTCCTGACTTGCCAGTTCCTTCAATCCATACATATTTGTGATCTAGACCTCAGATTACAAGAGGTGACTTGACTCATGATATCTGCATTTTCTAATGTGTTACTTATAATACAGGTTATTAAGAAATTTTTCAGAGAGTATTACTCCCAGGTCACAGGAGGCCAAGAGAAAAAACGAGAGCCCTCGGGCGGTGTCTGTGGCTCAAAGGAGTAGGACGCTGGCCCCATATGCCAGAGGTGGCGGGTTCAAACCCAGCCCTGGCCAAAAACTGCAAAAAAAAAAAGAAAGAAAGAAAGAATGAGAGCCCAAATGCTAGGGCCAGGCTGGCTGGAACAGTAAGTCAGTTTAGGACCCTTGGCTGGGGACTGGTTTGAATACAATGTGTGTATGATCAGAGTCCTGTGCATACTCAGAGAAATGCTGAGCTACTTCAGAAACCAAGGAATCAGACCAAATCATGGGAGATAGGCCAAGTTCAGCATCTAAGTAACAACTTGGTCTTTAATTGGTGGGGTTTAAGAAACATAGACTGAGCACTTCTTGTGTTTCAGACACTGTATTATCAGAGATACGAATATGGAGGAATAAGGCATAGGCAGGAATAAGGCATCTCCAGGACCTTAAAACCTAGTGGAGTTGCTGTCCAGAAGTCTAAGCTGTTAATGGGGCACAGATAGTAGTATGGTTAATCTGAAAAGTCTAGTAGTTGCAGTTTGGAGATCCAAGCCAGTCAGTAAGGTATGAAAAGGAGCAAAGTCCCACTGTGCATATATGTTAGAAAAGGTCTAAGTTCCAAAGCCGGGCCTGTAGAACCCAGTAGATAAAAGAGACCAGACTAAGAAACATAAATCAAGAGTATGAATATTCAGAACCAATACGTAGGTCCATACAACATGTCAAATCTATTAAGTATAGAACATAATTGTCTTAACACAATAATTAAGTGAATGAGATGAAACCTTATATTAACTAATTTGATCTAAGCATTCCAAAATGTATATAAAATCAGCACATTGTACCCCATAAACACACTAATGTATACATAATCTATGTGTATGTGACTTAATTTTTAAAAAAGGTAGAACCAGACTCTGTAGTTCTGAGACATGGACATCTTGTTCTGGCCTTGATTTATTGGAACCTTCTTGATTGGGGCCAAGAAAGGCTAGTAGCTGGGCTGCTCCTTAGATAGATCCTGGGCTCTGTAAGACACTGCTTCTTCCAACAAAGCTTTGGCTCATATAGGAGCTCACAGCAACCAAAGGTCTCTCCTCAGCAACCAAATGTTCATTATACATTGGGTGGGTAAGGACTAACTAGCCAACCAGAAGGCAGACATCATGATATTGCTATTCTGATTAGTTCTGGAGTTCACTTTTTTTCCTTAAGAGATAAGATCTTGCTCTATCACCCAGGCTGTAGTGCAGTGGCCTGATCATAGCTTACTGTAGCCTCGAACTCCTGAGCTTAAGTGATCCTCCAGCCTCAGCCTCTTGAGTAGCTAGGACTTACAGGCATGTACCACCAAGGCTAGCTAATTTTTTCTTATTTTTTATAGAGATGGAGTTTTCACTGTGTTGCCCAGGCTAGTCATAAAGTGGGGTTCACATTTTAAGAAATACCACACAGAAGTTGCTGGCTCTAATATTTGATACCTATATATACTCATGAATTCAAAAGGAATTTTAAAGAGGACCTAAAAGGTGCTAGCTCTGACACTAATAACAGTATATAGGACACTCAGAGAACAGGGCTGGGCACAGTGGCTCACACCTGTAATCTTAGCACTCTGGGAGGCTGAGCAGGGTGGATTGGTTGAGCTCTTGAGTTCTAGACCAGCCTAAACAAGAGTGAAATAGAAAAATTATCCTGGTACTGTGGCAGGTGCCTATAGTTCCAGCTATTTGGGTGGCTGAGGCAAGAGGATCACTTAAGCCCAAGAGTTTGAGGTTGCTGTGAGCTATGATACCACAGCACTCTACCCAGGATGAAAGAGTGAGACTTTGTCTCAAAAAGCAAATAAATAAATAAACAAATAAATAAAGTGACTGCACCGCTCAGTCTGCTGAGGATAATCCCTTTTACATTTGTTGTTCTGGATTAAGTTGTAATAGTACTCTCCTTTACCCTCAAAAGTATCCCAGATTTAGCAACACATTATGTGGTAACCTTAGATACAAAAAAGACCTTGTAAGAGTGGAGGTGGGGTTGCCAAATGGTCTGTGTGTAGTTGGAGGCCAAGCAAAGCAATGCAGTATATAACCTCACCCTGAAAAAATAAACCCCAAACATCTCCATGTTAGCTATTCACCTGTCACTTTCCCACCTGCTTCTTCTAGGTCTTTTCTTTTTTTTGCCCTGCCTGGATACCTACCACAAGGTTGACCTTCGTCTCCAAACTTTGGAGATACCCTTTCATGAGGTAAGCCAATGGGTGGCTTTTGCTTTCTCTATATATTTTCCATGCCTATCTATCAAGTCTGGCCAAGGGAAAAATGACTATTTACACTCAACAGTAGGAAAGAAAAGTAGAGATATGGACTACATCAGATTTTAAAACCTTCGTGCATCAAAGGACACAATCTACAGAGTGAAAAAGCAACCTATGGAATATGAGAAAATAATATTTGCAAATCATATATCTCATAAGGGGTTAATATCCAGGATATATGTAGAACTCATACATCTCCATGACTAAAAATCAGAGGACGTTGTGATGGTTACTCCTATGTGTCAACTTGGCTAGGCCATCATCATTTGACCTATATTTGGATGTTATTGTGAAAGTATTTTTTTAGATGAGATTAATATTTAAATCTATAGACCTTGAATAAAGGTCTATGATGTGGGTGGGCCTTATCCAATCAGTTCAAAGCCTCAAAAAGAAGATCGATTTCCCCTTGAGGAGGAGGGAATTCTGCTGGTAAACAACATCAACCCTTCCATAGCATCAGCCTGAAGATTCTGGATTTACCAGCTGTCACGATAACATGAGCCAATTCCTTAAAATCAGTCTCTCTCCCCCTACTCTCTCCCCTCCCACATATACATATACATATGTGTGCCGTATGTATACATATAAATATACATGCATACACATATACATTCTGTTCTATTTGTCTGGAGAACCTTGACTCATACAGACTTCAAAAGGCATTTCTCCAAAGATGGCATACAAAGAAAATGAAGATACAAATGAACAATAAACATATAAAAGATGTTCAACATCACTAATTACTGGAAAATGCAGATCAAAATCACAATAAGATACCACTTCATACCCATGAAGATGGTTACTATAAAAAAAAAAAGTTTTGAAGAGGTTGTAGAGAAACTGGAATCCTTGTGCACTGTTGGTGGGAATGTAAAATTGTGCAGCCACTATAGAAAACAGTATGGCAGCTCCTCAAAAAGTTAAAAATAGCATTACTATATGGCCAGCAATTCCATTTATATATATATATATATATATACCTAAAGAAATGAAAGATTTGAAGAAATATTTGTATACCTATGCTCATAACAGCTTTATTCACAATAGCCAAAAGACAGAAGCAACCCAAGTATCCACTCATGGTGGCTGAATAGATAAACAAAATGTGGTATATAGCCTATGATAAAATATTATTCAGCCTTAAAAAGTAGAAAAATTCTGATACATTCTACAATATGGATGAACCATGAGGATATTATGTTAAGTGAAATAAGCCAACAATCACACAAAAAATCAAATAGTGTATAGTCCTACTTATATGAGGTACCTAAAGCTGTCAGATTCATGGGGACAGAAATTAGAATGGTGGTTTCCAAGGGATAGGGGGAGGAAGACATGGGAAACTATTGTTTAGTGGAATTCAGTTTTGCAAGATGAACAAAGTTCTGGAGATTGGTTGCATAATAGTGTAAATGTACTTAACACTACAGAAGTGTACACTTAAGATGGTAAATTTTATCATATCCAGAGTTTACCATTACAATATTTTTAAAAAGAGAAATAGAGATAATATTCACATTTTTCTGTCAGTTACTTAGATTTTTAGTTCTTTCCTAAATTATCTACCCCATTTAGTCTGAGGCTCTTTCTCATTCTTTCTTTTGGTATAGTAAATGAGAAAATATCATGAATGTTATATTAATCAGGTTGATAAAAATATCTCCGATTGTATGTGAAGCCCGCACACTGTACTCCATGACTGAATTGTTGTACACAGCTATGACTCAATAAAAAAATAATTAAAAAAAAATATTGGTTGAACAAATTGTCGTTAAAATGCTTGTGCTCATTAACATGGAGCCAGCATTTTCCCTGGACCAAATTTCAGGGTTAGAACGTCCCATGAAGCAAAATTGTAGGAGAAAAGGGACAGGATCCAAATCTCACCAGTTGTCTTCATCACCAGAAACCAGGGTCTGCAAACGTGGCCAGCTTTAATGCTCTTCCCCATCACCATTCTGACTTTCTTCCCTCTGGGTACGGCCCTTCCCTATTGAAGATAGGTGTGGCCATTGAACTGGACTTGGTCAGTGGAATGTGGGCAAAAGGGATGTTTGTGTGAGAGGTATACCTCCAATTTCAATTGTTGGTCGTATTCCACATTAGCTCAAAACTGGGCATTATTTTTTCATCATGATTCTTCTCAACCCTGGCAGAGTGATGTAGAGGGGGAAGACTTTCAGAGCTACTGTGCAATTTTATAAGCTCACTTTTCTCTGCTGTGACAGAGAGTGATCTCTCCACAATGATGTCTTTATCACCTTGTTCCTTGAGGGAGGATGGTGCAGGCTGGAGCCCTCCATTAACCTGAGTCAGATGTGAAACCTGGCGTGGAGTCACACCTCTGTTTTCAGCCACTGGAAATGTTAGGGTTGTTTATTACATAACTGAACCCCTCCTAATACGGCAAGTTACACACTTTGTCTCGTTTAATCTTTATGTTGTCTTTTTTTTTTTTTTTAAGGACAGTGAGTAGATTTTATTTTATTTAATTTTATTATTGTTCTGTCTTCCCACCACCAAACCCATGAGTGGCTGGAAGTTTCGGGCTGATGTGCACAACACACCTGGATTGTCTGCATGTTGATCTGAGAGGTGCAAGTCAGAGAGGAGAGCCATGGAACTGAATTTGCCCTTTGAGCAAGCCTCGGTGGAAATGTTGCACCAGGGCTAAACTGGGCAGGCTGAGCTGGAATTTAAAGCCCGAGCAAGGAAATACCTTTGAGGGTAAAATGTAAATGTTTTCTGCAAATATCAAGGAACAACTGTGTCGGTTAACATGAACAAATATCCTTCATCATCTTTGCTTTCTGACTGCCCTTTTGGCATGGGGCTGGGAGTCCGACTTCTGAGATCTAGCTAAGACTCCAGAACTAGTTTCCATTACTCAACCTCAGATCTTGATCACCTGGCTGAGCCAGAGACTTTCTTCATACTTTTAAAATCAGAGTTTACTCTGTTGTCTTGAGTAAAAAGTGGAGATTAGGCAGGCAGCCCTTTGTTCCTAGATCCTTGATTTTAGGATTCATCCAATCTTTGCATTGTCTGTAAAAGGTGCTAGTCATTACTATTTCCATTTATCTCTGGAAACAGGTCTCACAGAGGATAAGCAATCTGCCGAGAGTCACCCAGCTACTAAGTGGCAGAACTGAAAATATAAAACCAATTCTGGCTGATTCCATGACCTGAGCTCTGAAATACGACCCTCTCAACTTCTCAGCGCATTGCTGAGTATGTTATAGTCCACTGGGCTCATGTGGAACATGCTCGTGTGAGCTGCAATAGGTTTGTTGAAACTGAACAACCATTTAAATGACTTCAAAATCAAGTGACATGGCAGCGATCTAGAGAGATCATCAGAACTGTCAGTGTCAAGTTTTCTCTGACTGTCAGTAATACGCAGTGAATTAAATATTAAAATCCACTTCAAGGTAAATTGGGTCTGAGGACTTTGAAAGGGGCTGACCTAGTTCCCGTTTGGGTAGAGTTTAGTTGTTCCATTTATTTCCATTTAGTTCTGAAAACCTCTGTGGTTTTACCTAAAAGCTGAATAGACAAATTTCAAAAATGAACTGATATTAGAGGAGGTCCAGCATTTTCTCCCACTATGTTCAGTTTAGAAGAAGTCAAACCTGGGGATAATGGCGAGCCGTGGGGCAGGCCAAAGGGTGGGACCTCAGGTGTGCGGCCTCAGGCTCACAGAGTGCAGTAGTGGGGGCCCCACCTACAAACTACGCACAGCCCCAGGCAGGTGAGCTGGGGTGAAAGTGTCACTCCTATGTTTCTGAGACTGACACCCCCTTTTCTTCTCAGGCAGGCATTAGGGCTTCTTGCCATGGCTGGGTTTGGTTTTGAAAATGGTTTTCTATTTTTATTTAGATCATTTATGATTTGCATTCAATTTCCAAGCTAAGGGAGGGGGCTCCTTGTTATTTCCTCCACATATGGCCTATTCAGTCAAGAAGAGAATTTTTCCAATGTGCAGAAAACTACTTTTACAAATTTAGGGTAGTTAGGATAGTAGAGTTATTACATTTGCAGGAAAAAAAAATGTGCTGTAATGAGTTTATTTCAGGATATCAGCCATACTGTGTGTATAAATATAAACACACACTTATACACACATTTTATTTAATGAAGTCTAATTAAAAATTGCTGAATCCTTTCTTGCTGGGCCATGTGGCTTGATCATGTGTGTGGACAAATTTAAATGTGGGTGATTTTTAGATGTGATCCATGTCTCAGAGCAGAATAGGAGAAGGGACAGGTAGAGACTCCCAGAAAAACATCAGAATGTGGTGACCCTTCAAAGACTAGTCTTTCAGGGTAGTGGGGCTCACATTCATTACCATAGGGGCTGTACAAATGGGTTTTTAGTTTTATTTCTTTCTGAGATGGAAACCTGTAAGACACAGGTTAGTCTTTCTTTCACAGGCCTCTCCCACTTTTCTGTAATGAAAGAGGCCATTCAGTTTGCATCTGGAGAGTCCTAAACCAACCTAACATGAGCTGGGGTTCTGGAGAGCTCTGTCAAGTTCCTTGATCATCAAGGAACACAGTTGGGATCCTTCTGCTAACAAATCTCATTTTAAAGAAAGTTAGGAAGGGGAAGCCATTATAATTGTGGGCACTAATGAAAAGCCAAGAGAAGAGAAAATCAATAATCCCCTGTGTGTGGCTTTGTCTGTGGTCAGGAATCAAGGCCTTCACTGTGTATGTGAATATGTAGCTCATGCTGCCAGAGGGGTGTGGGATATAGCAGAGGTGGCAGCAGAGACACTGACCCAGTTCTTGCCAAACTGTGCAAGTCTGAGAATCCCATTAGGGAGATATAGCCTGCCAAATGCGAGGTGGTGTCTTTGCTCTGAAGATGGAAGGAACTGAGCCTGGGAAGAAGTCACAGTCCTGAACACTTGAGGTGATGGCAGGACTTTGATGGCCCTTTGCATTTGAGTTGAATGGTATTCCCCCATAACAGTGGTACCTTCCTAATGCTGTGATGTATTTTCATTGTTACAAAGGGGTCACAACCCACAAGTTGAGAACCGCTGCCCCATAAGGTATGCTCTGGTATTAACTCCTATTAACCCCTGGTATCCATGAACGTGACCAAATTTGGAAATAGGGTCTTTATAGATGTAATTGATTTATGATGAGATCATATTGGATTATAGTGGTCTCTGATCTGAATGTTCGTGTCCCTCGAAAATTCCTATGTTGAAATTTTAACCTCCAACATGATGATAATAGGAGGTAGGGCCTTTAGGAGGTAAATAGGGCAAAGCTCTCATGAATGGGATTAATGCTTTCAAAGAAGAGGCACGAGGGGGCTCGAGTACTCCTTCTACTATGTGAGGTTACAGTGAAAAGACTGTCTAGGAAGTGGCCCCTCACCAGACATGGAGTTTGCTGGTGCCTTGACATTGGACTTTCCAGTTTCTAGAACTGCGTGTAATACATTTCTGTTTTGTTTTTTTTTTTTTGAGACAGAGCCTCAAGCTGTCACCCTGGATAGAGTGCTGTGGCATCATGGCTCACAGCAACCTCCAATTCCTGGGCTAAAGTGAGTCTCCTGCCTCTGCCTCCCAAGTAGCTGGGACTATAGGCACCTGCCACAACGCCTGGCCATTTTTTGGTTGTAGCCGTCATTGTTGTTTGGCGGGCCCGGGCTGGATTCGAACCCGCGAGCTCAGGTGTACGTGGCTGGCGCCTTAGCCTGCTGAGCCACAGGCGCCGAGCCTACATTTCTGTTTTTAATAAACTTCCCAGTGTATGATGTTTTGTTATTCAAGCCACCTGAATGGACTAAGACGCATGGGCTTTTCACTCAATGTCTGGTGTCCTTATGAGAAGAAGGACAAAGACCATGTGATGGTGGAGGCAGAGATTGTTGTGTGGCTGCTGTGAGCTAAGGGATGTCAAGGATTGCCAGCTGCCACCAGAAGGTAGGAAGAGGCAAGGGAAGATTTTTTTCATAGAAGCCTCAGGGAGAGCATGGCCCTGTCTTCAACTTCATTTTACACTTCTGGTCTCTGGAACCGTAAGAGAATAAATTTCTATTGTTTTAAGCTGTTTAGTTTGCAGGCTCTGGTACGACAGCCCCAGGAAACAAACTAAGACAGTATGCAAAGGGCCATCGCATCAGCCCCAGGGCAGTGGGGCACATTGAGCAGCTGGTGGGACAACAGGTGGTAAGTCAGTCTCAGAGCCGCTGGCAGGTTGGTGGGGGGATGGGGCAGCCTGTTGGCAGTGGTGCCAGGTGCACTACTGCAGGGGCTGCTGGGAGGAGGTGGCTTGTTTCTCATTCAGAGGGACCAGGGGAGTGCTTTGGACGGACTGCAGGAACAGGTAGCACTCAGATATTTAGGTATTCTCAACCCTCGACCTCTGTCACTCTATAACATTGTATTTTCCAAAGGTGTCTGTGACATCAGCCCCTGTCTGGCTTGCTATTTAGAGTTCTGCTGCTCTTCTATCCCCACGGTGAGGATCAGGCTCCTTCCCTTTGAATTTTGGCAGGTGTATGATTTCCTTGTAACTAACAGAATGTGAAAAAGTGATGCTTCGTGATTTCCAGGTTGGGTAATGAAAAGCAATGCCACATACACCTTGCGTGCTGAGGCTGTAAACTTGTCCTGGAGCCCAGAACACCTTTGAGCAGTCCAGCTGCCCTGCAGCTGCCATGTTGTGAGGAAGCGCACACTGGCCTACGTGGAGAAGCCCTGAGATGACGTGAAGAGAGAGAGGCCCTGCCACTTGCCGGATGCTTCCAGCCCCTCTCCTTCAACTCACAATGTTCCGGTTCCAGCCACCGACTGACCCTGAGCCCAAACCATCTAGCCAAGTTCTTCCTGAATTCCTGACAGGCACAACCTGGGAGCAACAACAACAACTATATATACATATATAGTTGTTTAGAGACAGAGTTTCATTATGTTCCTGGATGTTGGGCCCCTCCTAGTCTTGTGTTGAAATTTTGGTCCCCACTATTGAAGGTGGAGCCTGGTGAGAGGTGTTAGTGTTATGGGGTCAGATTCCTCTTGAACGGCTTGGTGCTCTCCTGGAGATAATGAGTAGGTGAGATTTTGCTTTATTAGCTCACCTGAGAGCTGGTTGTTTAAAACAGCCTGGCACCTCTTCCCTGTCTTTGCTTTTTCTCTCACTATATGACACATCTGCTCTTGTGTCACCTTCTGCCTTGATTGGAAGTTCCCTGGAGCCCTTAGCAGGAGCAGATGCTGGTATCCTGCTTCTTGTATGGTCTATGGAACTGTGAGCTGAATAAACCTCTTTATAAATTACCCATTCCTTCATGGCAGCATAAAACAGACTAACCCCCTTCCCCAAGCTGGGGTGCAGTGAGGTTCACAGGAGTGATCACACTACACTACAAGCACTACAACCTTGAATTCCTGGGCTGAAGCATTCTTCTGCCTCAGCCTCCTGAGTAGCTGGGGCTGCAGGCAGGCAGCCCAGCTCAAGATAATATTTTTGAAAGACACTAAGTTTTGGGTGCCTTGCTCTGAAGCAGTAATAACTGGAGCCCCTTCACACATTTACCCAAATGCTGCTTCCCCTGTGAGGCTTTCTCACGCTCTGGAGGTAGTGACTTCTTCCTTTGAAAGGACGCCTTTCTCACACAGTCCTTAGTTTTGCAGTTTTGGTTCAGAGCTCAGTTTTGCTGGTGCCAGTCTCCAGTTCCTGTGGGAAGCCTCCTAAGTCCCATGCTTTTATTATGCAGAATTTATTCTGTCCCCACCTTGCCCACTGAGTGGACAGGGCCACACCCATTCCAGCTCTCCCAGGAACAACGACTTCAGGGACCAGATCTCACACTTTGTAAGAGCACGGTTGGCTGGATGTGTCGGTTCATGCCTGTAATCCCAGCACTTTGAGAGGCTAAGGGAAGAAGATCACCTGGGCCGGGAATTCAAGACCAGCCTGGGCAACATAGTGAGGCTCTATCTCTATAGTTATAAATAATAATAATAAAAAGAATCAGGTTGATGCTCCAGTGATGGTGATAGGGTTTTCAGTATAAGAAGAAAACAATTATCTAGTTCAACAGCAACTGTTAAATGAAAAACCCATCTGTGTCACCCATGGGGGCTGTGTCTTACCTTTGTATCCTTGAATTAATTCAGTGCTTAACAGAGAAAGTCCCATGGATGGATGGATAGATGGATAATAGGTAGGTGAATACATGGTTAGAAAAATATGAAGTGGAATTTGCAGAATTGTAGCACATGGGCTGCCTTTTTCCAATTCTGTGCCTATGGAAGTCATGGCTAAGGGATCCAAGCGTTCTCCCTCCAGGGACCTGAGAGGCTGCCATATACTATTTTTTTTTGAGACTGTCTCACTTTTTCACTGTTGGTAGAGTGCCATGGTGTCGTAGCTCACAGAAGCCTCCAGCTCTTGGGCTCAAGCAATTCTCTTGCCTCAGCCTCCCAAGTAGCTAAAGGGGATTAAAGGCGCTGGCCACACGTGTGGCTATTTTTAGAGATGAAGTCTCACTCCGGCTCAGGCAATCCATTTGCCTCGGCCTCCCAGGGTGCTAGGATTACAGGCATGAGCCACCACGCCCAGCCCGTATACTCTTTTTTAAACACAGATCTACAAATAAAAACTAGCAATCGATCATTTTTGTACTAGAGAGGGCTAAAAACATAATGTGTTTTTTTCTTTTGCTAGTTCAATTTATTAAAAATATTGCTAAAAGAAAAATTGACATTCTGTATAAGTTGCTTCTTGGATCGTCTCTCCCCTCCACCCAGGTTTAAGCAAAGTTCATTAAAGCTACTTCCATGTTCCAGGCCTTTTCACGCCCACACATTCTACATTTAGAAAAAATATCACAACACTCTGTGGTCTTTGCAGTTGGCTAGAATGTGGTAAAGCCTTAAGAGTCCATCTACAAAAGGGGAAAAAAAATAATACAGCACAGCATGGGATTCTGGAGTCGATGTGGTCAATAATGCTGGCATTGTTTCCAACCAATCACTTACCAGGAAGACAGGACCAGTGGAGAAAGGAAATTACCCACCCATCCACATAATTGCACCAATTACTAGAATTGGTTCATAGGCCATAAAAAAAATCAATCCAAGAGAAGCATAAAGAGATACAAATGAGAGTGGATCTTTGTGATTATTGGTTTTCATTTGCAGCCACATTTGAACCACCTTACCGATTGAAAGCAGGATGGCATTTCTGATCAATTATCTTGTCATTCTCCACTTTCTGCACCTTCCTTTTATGGGGGGTTTATTTTCCTTCCTATTTTTTCTGCGTTTTGTGGAAAAGGGATGTTAGGAGGTGAAGAAAATTACCCTTTGTGGTGCATAGACCTGGTACCAGGCAAGGCCTTTTATTTCTTACGTGACTTGCCTCGTTTAATCCTGACTATTCCCCATCCTATGAGGAAGTCACTGTTGTTAGGTCTGTTCTACAGAGGAAGAAACTGAGGTTCAGAGAAGGTAAGTCACTTGCCACGTGATTACAAAGCAGATTCAAATTCAGGGCTGCCTGTCTGATCCAAAGGTTTTGCTTTGCCTATTGAACAATTTTACAATTCCTTATCCGAAAGGTTTGGAGCCAGATGTGTTTTGAAATTCAGTAGGGTATGGAATGAGAATATGACCCATTTTCCATATAGGACTTAATACTCCCAGTGGGATCTGGGAGTACAGTAGCACCCTGTAATCAAATACATTAATAATTTAGCAGTGAAACATATTAACATTCAAACTAAGTGGGGTAAATAAAAAGTACAAAATATCTCATTTCTTGGGGGGCGGTCGCCTAATGGTGATTTTGAACCTATCTTATGTTTTTGATTTTCAGAGCTTTTAGATTTCATAAATTTGGATACTGAATTGTGGGCCTGTGTCATCCTGGCCGGGAGAGCGACTTGGCACACATTTGTCCTCTTCCTCAGGGAATTCTGAAATGTAACATGCTAGAGCTGAAACAAGACAAAACAAACAAAACCCTGATGTTGTTCGTTGTAGGACTGATTGATAACCACTTGGCATTTAAAAAATGAATATGGCTTTAGGGACAAATTGGGAGCAGAACCATTACAGTCCTTCACGAACTACCAAGTGCTGAGCGGCAAGAAGACCAGCGGTCCCCTGCGGCCTCCAGGGCAAATCTCACCCAGGGCCCTTGGAGCTGTAACCCTAGACTGCCGTCCACACAGAGGAGCCGTTTGGACTGCCCGTGAAACTGAGACCCTGCTGCTGTTTTCAGCCCTCCCCTCTCAGGTCTCATCTCTGACGACCGATGGGGGTATCAGAGTGCCACCAGTATTTGTCCTGAGTAATTGGATTGACCCTTCAAAGAAAAGGTCAGTTCAGATAAAATGAAATTTTTAAGTGAAGGGCCAGACTGCCATTGTGGAATATCTGTAGCTTACTTGAAGGATGAGTTTTCAGCCTTGGTTCTGTTATTCCATGGTTCTTTATGTTCAAGGTAAGTGGATCATTTCTGCCCCATCCACCCCCCACCCTCAGGGAACTCTATTTCTCTTGTCGGTGCCATGTGACTACCCTCTCTGATGCCCTGTAGGCACAACTGGTTGGGCCAGGATGGACCATCCTTAACTTTTCTCTCTTGGATTTTAATTATAAGACACAGAAACTGAATAAATCAGGTGGTTAAGAAGCCTGGTTTGTAAATCACAGTTTAGTTAAAGGAATAGAAACCAGGAAGCTGATTCTCTCATAGGAGAGATTTGAAGAGAGAGATTGAGGCCTGCTAAGTTTTCTTTTAGGGCAGGGTGCTCCAAGATTATCTGAACAATTCAGAGGCCCAGGGTCGGTAGGGTCAGAAGGTAATAGTTCCTGGAGACTTTCTACCTAGATAATCTGCGGTGACTGATGTGACTTATGGTGGGGTCTTGAGCCACACAACATCAGAGTGACCTCTGGAGCAGATGGTACTTGGTCAGTCTTCCTTGCCAAAGGAAGTTATTAAACCCCCAATAAAAATTCCGCACATCAAGTCTATGGTGAGCAAACCTGATTTACAATACTTAAATGTGTTAATACACATGACTGATAGGAGAATTAAGTATGTCTGTATAACTCAACTGGGAGAGGACATCTGGAAAATCATGACTGGTCTCTCCTAGGCCCTGCCTGATGGAAAGACCCCATGTGCCTTTTCCATTGCTGATTTTAGTCGCTACCCTTTCACTGTAATAAACTGTGAGTGTGACAGCTTTTTTAAGTTCAGCGATCCCTCTAATGAGTCAGTGAACCAAAGAGTGGTCTTGGGGGCCAAACACAACTATAATATTTTAAAAAATTAATACAGTAAAAGTTTACTGGCTGTTCATGTAAAGTCTGTAGCTTTATGAATTGGGCTCTGCCATCTCAGAGTTCACTGTTTTCAATCATGCAGGTGGCAGAATGAGAGCAAGGAAGAACACGGGGGATGTTTTAGAGACCATGGTTGTAAGTTTAAGTGTCACTACTGTTCAGATTCTATTGGCCAGACTCCAGAGACGTAGTGCCAAGCTACTGCAAGGGAGGTTGGGAAGAGTAGTCTTCTTGCGTCATCATGAAGGGGAAATAAAAGGGGTAAGCATCTAACCAATCTTTATCTCACACATCAAAACCTCTGATTTCATGGATATTAAGGCTTAAGGCAAAGTCAAATTCACGTAAGTATAAAAAAGGTTTAGAGAAAGTAAAAGAAAAAGTAAATACTAAAGGAGGTAATGCTTAATATGACAAAAATCCTGGACGTGGTAGGTGAATAACTAAAGTTTGGAAAACATTGGACCTGATAGTGGGCATGGGACCTTTTAGCTACCACATGCTTCTGTGATGGTGGCACCAGTCAGTGGATAGTCTCGACTATGGCAGTGAATAGCCATAGCCTCCGATCAGTTTGCTGGGTCTGCTAATTTATGAATTTAAGAGTTTGCAATTTTGAGTCAATCTGCCTGTTGAAATCCAAGATAGGAAAAATTAACGTCTATTTTTTTTTAACATCATGCTATGTCAAATAAAATTGAAGAAACATTTAATTTTAATTCAAAATTTATTCTTGGGAGTGAGTACAAGAAAAACTCTTTTTTAGCCCTAAGTATATTATTTTTCTCTTTAAAGGAAGATCCATCTTGGCCTAGTACAGAATATTCCCTTTAAAACTTTTGGCTTATTCCTGCTATGTGTTTGAAATGGCTCAGTGAACATTTTCTTGTGAAAGATACAGCAAGATGTTTTAAAGCCCAGGAATAACTTTTGACAGCTGACAAATCTTCTGAATGCAGTGAACTTGTCAAAAGCATGTTTCTAGGTACAGTTTTGTTCACCCAGGGAAGCTCAAACAGAACAAAGACAATACCACGATCAAAACTATATTGGCAGAAACCTATGGTAGAAAATTAGCATTCTGTGCTGCCAACTCTTACCTTGCCAGATAATAGTGTTTTATAAGACAGTAAAATAATTTTTTTCTTGTTTTGAGACTCGTTCACAAAACTTTGAAACTTTGTCACTATTGTCTACCTTAGAGTGCCGTGGCATCATCATAGCTCACAGCAACCTCAAACTCCTGAGTTCAAGTGATCCTCTTTCCTCAGCCTCTCAGGCAGGGGGGACTACAGGCACCCACCACAACAACCAGCTTACTTTTCTATTTTTAGTAGAGGCAAGATCTTGCTCTTGTTTAGGGTGGTCTCGAACTCCTGCGCTCAAGTGATCATCCCACCTTGACCTCACAGAGTGCTAGGATTGCGTGAGCCACCAGTATCCAGCCCAAAATAATTTTTTTAACTTCAAAATATTAAGGGAGAACAAATGTTTTTGTTACGTGGATACATGGTATAATATTGAATTCAGGGCTTTTCCTGTGTCCATCACCAGAACAATGTTCGTTGTACCCAATAGGTTCAGTTTATCTCTCAACCCACTCCTACCCAAGCAAAATAATTTAAACACATCCAGACTAGTAGAGGTTTTATATGAGTCTGATCATGGAAAATTCTAAAATTTTTGGAATCTGAAGAGCTCAGAAGGCCACTTGTTTATCCCTCTGCCCTTATCAGGGCTGCCTAAAAATCACTCAAGACCTCTAGGAGCTGAGGGGCCAGTTGTGAACTCTTCTTTTCAGCAGAACGCCTACATCAGCGTTCAAATACCATAGATGTGGCACTGACATTGGAAGTTAATGAGTAATTTTTACCCAAAATAGTAGAGCCTTACGTTTGATTTTTGATTTAGTCTTCTATTTTTAAATAAAAGGGCAATCTTTAAGCAATCTTCGACTAGATTACTTTCCTATAATACTGAACAACAGTTAGTAAAATTTGGTAGAAAGTGAACATGGGGAAACTTGACTGCTTTGAGGGCAATTCTTGGTTCAAACTATACCACTTTCTCTTTAAAAATCTTTAAAAGAAGACTTCAAAAACTTATGTCAACTGTAGATAGTATTTGAAGGTAGCAGTGAGATGCTCACAAATAACCAAGAAATATGGTGGATTAATTACATATAAATAAATTAATGAAATAAAATTAAATAGGAGGAGTTGACCCATGGGAGTCCAGATATAAGGTTGCTGAATTAAGTAAAACTGAATTAGACTACTTCAATAAAGTTCACTGGGAGGCCTCAGCCCCTGGGAACAATTCCTTTACTTGTCATTTAATCAGTGATGATAATAGTGTGATATTTATTATAGCATAAAAAGTAGGGTTAGCAGACATAAACTCTGACGATGCAGGAACATCATGGCCTGGGTCAGGAACCTCCTTGTGGGGACACAGTGACATCACAGAGGTGTTCTCTTATGAACGTCCCACCTTGGCCTCACAGAGTGCTAGGATTATCTTGATTTGCACAAATCATCTCTTTGCATTATCTACCTACATTATATGCTTACTATACATACTCTTACAAGGTTCTAATTACTGATCTGGCTTCCTGAGATCATGGAGATAATGAAACTCGTTCTACTGAAATTAAGCAGAAATTAAGTTTATAACAGGATCTTTTTTTTTTTTTAATTTTCTTTTTTTTTTTAATTATTTTTTATTGAGTCATAGCTGTGTACAATAATTCAGTCATGGAGTACAGTGTGAGGATAAAGGGTGAGATCACACTTGTGGTGCATATGTGAAGGGTCAGGAGAAAACTTCTATAACAGGATCTTTGATTGCTCATGTATTCTCTAGGAGGGCCAAAAGGTTATGCTTGGGTGCTCTGTAACCCGGAGCAGATCTCATGTTGGGGTGGTTCCAGGGGCTATCCCATTGATGACACCCCTGATCACAGATATAAAAACACAGTTCACTATTTTTTTCTTTTTTAAATTTCAGCTTAATAGAGGGTACAGACAATTAGGTTACCTTGCTTGCATTTGTTAGGTAGAGTCCAAGTTGTAGTGTTCCTTACCCAGGAGGTGTGCATATACCCCAACATTGTACCTGTCCCCAACTTGAATTTAATTGTGTTTTTCTCTTAAGTGGGGGTATTTTTGTTCATCTACTTGTTTCATAATAGAATTGAGTACATTGGAGGCTTGCTTTGTCATTCTTGTGATGCTTTACTAAGTAGGATAATTTTCAGCTCCATCCTGATTAATATAAAAGATGTAAAATCTCCATCTTTTCATGGCTGAATAGTATTCCACAGTATACATATATCAAATACTCCATTCATGTGTTGATGGGCACTTGGGTTAATTTCACACCTTGGAAATTGTGAATTGAGCTGCAATAAACATTCTAGTGCAAGTGTCCTTATGGTAAATGAATTTTTTCCTCTGAGTAGATAGCTAGTAATGAGATTGCAGGGTCAAATGGAAGGTCTGCTTTAGTTCTTTGAGGATTCTCCATACTTCTTTTCAAAGAGACCACAGTTCACTATTGATGTTGGAAAGGAAATACCCAGTTGTTGGCCACTGCTATCTTAAAAGCACCTTCAATGCCATCCTCTTAAAAAAATCAGATTCTGCACAGGGCTCAGTCAAAATATCATGTGGCTGTATCTGATTGGAAAAATCCAGGTCACTTGCCTTCACCTTAGCTTGAGGGCAATCTGGGAAAACACACCCTGTAACTCCATCATGGGAGTCGCCACCAATGACGGGCAAAGTTCCCAGATATAGAGAGGGTGACAAAGGTCCACCACAAGGAGCAAGCTGGACAGGGGAGTTAGCCTTCTAGTTGTGGGAATGCCATGTTCACCACTTTAAATGAATACACTGACCATTTTATCTTATTAGTTGCTCTTAATCCCAGAGCATCTGGCTTCCTCTGCTACTAATAGAAAAGCCTGGTTTTGAGGTTCACAAGGCTGTGAAACAGATGGGAGCAGTGATAAACTCGTTAACACAGTGCTTTCCCGAGGGAGGCCCTCCACTCCCGGCCAAACAGTCAGATTTGGCCTGGTGACACCTTCTTGTTTGTTCCATAGCTCAGTAAAAATGTCTTAGGCCACCTATAAATTAATCCCAATGTCAAATGGCTACAAGTACCTAAAGAAAGCTATAGTAAGGGCTTTAGCAATGGGTGCTTTTTTGACTAACATGAATCTCTATTTTAAATGCACTAAGGTTGGGAGCTGGAACCCCAGCAGCTGGGTCGATGAGTGGGTGTGAGGCCCATGAGCCCAGACGTGGGTGAAGTGGTCTGCCTGAGGTGGAGGCAATGTTTGTAGAAAATTCAAAAACAATAAAACCAATGAAAAGTCTGTTTTCCTTTTTATTATCATCATGTGTGGGCAAATCTGAATAATGTCAGTGATGAAATACTTGTACCTAAAAAAATAAATCTTTTTATTGGTCTCTATTCTGAATAATTATTAGAATTACTGTTGAGCCTTAAAAATAATATATAATACAGCTTCAAAGCAGCACATTTTTATTTCTTATTCTTTAATAAAGATTATATTCTACAAGGAAGTTAATTTGGACAACTCCTTGTCATAAACGGGACATCTGATGTGTGCTGACTCAGCTGCACATCTGTTTGGAGAGTGAATGGGTGATGCGCTGGAATTGTTCAAGGTTGCTCAGGGCATGCTGTGTCTCCAGACCCCAAGATGCTACATGTCTCTGTGTTTAAATAGTAGATTTGACGTAAACAATGACATTCCAATGACTATCAGAACAAAACCTCAGATTCTAAGTTATTTTAATTCTGTCATCCTATGCAACTACTTTGAGTTTTTGTTTTTAAAATTTAAAAAAGGAAATCCAAAGTGTAACATTTTTGTTTGTCTGGGTGCATGTCTGTAATTCTAGCACTTTGGGAGGCGAAGGTGTGAGGATTGCTTTTTGGGAGGTCAAGGTGTGAGGATTGCTTGAGGTCAGAGACCAGCTGAACAATGTAAGGAGGCAGTATCTCTACAAAAAAAAAATCAGCCTGGGTGGGGTGGCTCATGCCTGTAATCTTAGTACTCTGGAAGGCCAAAGGAGGTGGATTGCTTTAGCTGGAAGGTTTGAGACCAGCCTGAGTAAGAGTGAGACCCCTGTCTCTACTAAAATAGGAAAACTTAAGACATTTGTGTTCTATACTTGATAGATTTGACTTGTACCCTTGCAATATGCTCCATAGGTTAACACAGTGATTAAGTAAATGAGGTGAAAGCTATGTTAATTTGTTGGATGTAAGCACTCCAATTTATACAAATAATTAACACATGGAATCCCGCACAAGCATAAATGTATTCATGATTTATATATATGACTTAATAAAAGGAAAAAAAAATAGAAAAAGTTGCCAGGTATTGTGGCAATGCCTATAGTTCCAGCTACTTGGGAGGCTGAGGCTAGAGGATCTCTTGAGCCCAAGAGTCTGAGGTTGCTGTGAGCTATGATGAAGCCATGACACTCTACCCCAGGGCAACAGAGTGAGACTCTGTCTCAGAAAAGAAAATTTAGCCAGATGAGGCAGTACACACCTGTAGTCTTAGTTACTAGGGAAGCTGAGGCAGGAGGTTCTCTTGAGCCCAGAAATTTGAGGTGGTAGTGAGCTATGATGCTGCCACAGAATAAGGTGTTATCTCAACCCCCCCCAATCCAGTTTTTGTGGGGTAAATGTGAATATTTGTTCATAAGTGAAATAGTTTAAAAAATTTTGAGTATCTCTAATATAAACATTTCTTCTCTTATAGTATTAATTATTTTAAAACATAAAGAATAAACACACCAACAATGATTATTGCTCATCGAACACGATTGTAACTGAAAATAATTTTGTCCTTCAGAAAACAGGGTGTTAAAAAATGATCTGGTACAAGTGCCAAATATATGGGGTCCCCTGTAAGGGGTTTCTCAAGGTCCCCGAGGATATGGAGCAGTAATGCTAATAGTTAAACCTATTTTCACGGTGGCACAGTGAGTAAGATGACTTCAACATTGGCCCTGGGACAAAGCAGTTTTGCAAATATTATACTTAAAGCAAACAAACAAAATATAAAAGCAAATCATTGCTTCCGTGTGACAGCAAAGAGCTAAACATAAATTATTAATAGTAACACCAGGTCCCTTTTCATTTGGATTTTGGTCTGCCATCATCACCTCTAGGTTCCCACTTCCATGAGCAGTTGTCTCAAAAAGGTTCCAACTCTATGCTAGGTAATGTATCACATGGCTGTCCACCTGGATCCTCAAAGCCATCCTAGGAAGTAGATCCTGGTGTAATACCACGCTGAGGAAACGAGAGAGTGGAGAGATTAAACCTTCTGTCTGAAGTCACACAATTAGTAAGTTAAACTTGCTGGGATTTCTGTTTGCAAAGTCAGATTTTTCCCCTCTGTGCCACCTGTCAAGAGCGGAAACTTACCAGCTTCAATCGTCCAGTGATTGCTTGCAGAGTCGGCTGAGGTCTTCCGCTTGTGGCTAGTCTTCTTTCCCTCCATACTTTGCTGCTGCTCAGAACTAAGAAGTGCTTGAGCCAGTAGGCACAGGCTGCGGTTAAGTAGAACAATGACTGCTAACACCATGAGCGCCCTTCCTCACTCAGGCCCCACGCTATGCACACCAACTTGGGGTCTCCGTTGTGCCAGCTTCTCAGAGGAGGAAGATGAGACTCAGGAGAGGAAGCATTGCCTCTGAGCAGGACCCAGCAGTCTGGCCACAAAGCGAGTGCTCCTGACTGTCACCTTCATAGATGCTCACACGCAGCTCCCTGCCATGTGTTTCTTCTATTCCTGGTCTTTTCCTTTCTTTCTTTCTTCTTTTTTTTTTTCCTTTGAGACAGAATCTTTGTCTGTTGTCCAGGCCAGAATGCCATGGAGCGAGTCTAGCTCACAGCTTCCTCCAGCTCCTGAGCTCAAGCAATCCTCCTGCTTCAGTCTCTGGAGTAGTGGGGAGGACAGGTGCCCGCCACAAAGCCCAAGCTAATTTTTCAATTTTAGTAGAGACCAGGTCTTGTTCTTGCTCAGGCTGGTCTCAAACTTCTGACCTCAAGAGACCCTCCTGCCTCGGCCTCCCAGAGTGCTAGGATTACAGGAGTGAGCCACAGCACCTGGCTTCTATTCCTAGTCTTGATGTGAAAGCACAGATTTTCTTTGCTTTCAGGTTTCAGTTTTCCGACTTTCACACCATTGCTCCAAGGACCAGGCAGCTGTCACTGTCTCAACTTGTGCTGAACTCTGAGATGTCCCAGTGACTTATGGAAACAAAACCAAGGCTTGACTGGGAGACGAAGGGCAGAGGGGAGGGCTGGGACGTAGGGAAAGAGGGAATGCTCGTGGGGTCTCCCCCTCCCTCCTTTCCCAGTCTGATGTAAGCAAGACTGGGCTTTTGCTGGTTGCCATTTAAATAATTTGTCTTTAATATTACAGTTCATTTATTTAATTTTTTAGACAGGCAATGTGTTCACATTGGTTAAATGTGAAAATATGTGAAAGATACTTAAGGAAGCCTCTCCCTCCCACTCCAGTCACCCTGCACCCCCACCCGGGGCTAACTCTCTTGCAGCCTAGTTTTGTTACATGAGTGTCCATGAAAATATGAGCAAATATTACATTTATATTTATTTATGCTCAGCTTTTCTTAAAAAAAGACAAAATATGGTAACACTCTATACATATAATCCTGCATTTTTAATTTAACGAGCCTTTCCCTGGGGGATGGGAGAGAGATGAGATGAAGGCTATCTGACGGGTATCCAGGGAATGTGCACAATTACTCAGGGGATTTTTCAGAGCTGTGAATCTGGGGAATGTTGACTAGTTCAGACTGGTAAGAATGTATTGGACTTCTTTCTTACCTTTTTATTTCTTTTATTTCCCTCCCTCCTTCTCCTTCTTTTCCTTCCCTTTGCTCTCTTTTCCTTCCTCTCTTCCTCCCCCCTCCTCTTTATTTTGGAGCAAATAAATCAATTTATTTTAGATAAATTCTCTAGATATTTGTTACTATCTTGACCTACTGGAGCACCATTGACCTGGATCTTCATTGCTAAGATATAAGGCTCCCGCTGAGCAGTTCCCCCCAGTTTGGTTCCACTGCACAACACTTCGTATGCTGCGCAGAGATGGGTTTCTCACGGCAGATTGTCTTCAGTCAAAAGGAGCAGATAGGTTCTTGTCAGCTTTAGTGAGAAATTCAAAGGCAAGTTTGTCTCTTGAAATTAATCTGCCAAGTGTAATTGTGCTTGGGTAAACACTCAGCAAATAATCGCACTATTTCTGCTTTGCTACTCTCAGGAATGCAAACTTTTGTGGTGCCAGTTCAGAGAAGCCCTTTGAACTGCTCTTGTCAAAACACCATGCGGGGATCCTCTGCCAGGGCCAGCCTTATCCGGCATTGCCAATCCTCACTCTGTACGTAATTCTACAAATAAGTTAAGTGGAAATCAACTGGTTACTTTGAGGAGCTAAAGGAATTTGGGAATAAGATTGATTCAGTAAAGGGAAGAATAGAACAGGCATTCCCTTCCTCCCTTAAACAGGGACAGTTTCCTGCAGACTAGTTTAATCTGAACCTCGAATGTGCCAGATACCTTATCCAGGTGGTGGGACGGTAGATTGGAGATAAATCTGCTCTGAGCTCATCAGCAATTCAAAAATACTTTGGCCATAAGCTGAACAAATTCCTTGGAGGACTTTGGATTTAAGAGACTGGATTTTAACCCTCCTATGGCTGGGGTCTCCTGTAGGCCTCGGAAAGCATTTTAACCTTTCAGACATAGTACAAAGAGGTGTAGTGTGCCAGCGTCTCTTTCCTACCTGAAGCAGCTCTTTCATCCCAGCTGATTTCCGATTCCGGGTCGGTATGAGGAAAGATTTGGGGGACCACTGGCTTTCAATGTATTATTCAGGAATTTTCCTTTTTCCACTAATATGTTATTTTGAAAAATAACCTCATATAGTATAGTGGCTTCCCCAGCAAGTGGTCTTCCTGGCCTTGGGCTTGCAGGGAGGGACGGGGTGAGGCTGTAGTTAGAAGCGTGGTTGGTGGAGAGAGACCAACGGTTAACTTCCAGGGTTTCCTCTGGTCCCCCTTGGAGAGATGTGTGGGTCAGTCCTGTAATTCACCTGGGGGGGGGTCTGTCATGGCGATGGATGGGTTTGCACAAAGAGGAAGAAGCAGATCTTGTCCTGAATGAAGGCAGACATTAATGATGAACTGTACCGTGGGTTCAGTGTCCCTGTGTGCACATGAGAACTCTCAGGGTCTTACGCCTCCTTGCCTCTGTCCCGGAGTATTTGGGGCTGGTTTAGTTTCTCCCCAGAGAGGGAAAGGGGCTTCTCTGGTGAGGTTGGGGGTTAGGTCTGGAGTGAGGAACGGGAAGATCTGTCTTCCTCTCTCTCTAAGGAGAGAATCTCAGTTTTTAGAAGCCCTGGGGTTTGCTCAACTCGATGTTCTCTTTCTCCTACCCCCTATCTGGAAGTCAGAAGGGCCCCAGGAGAGCAGAGGACCATGGGTCCAGGGGCCCTTCCTTCTCACGGCAAGGAAGTTATTTTTCTTCTGGGTCCATTCTCTGGTCCTTCTCCCACTTCGGAATTTTTACTGCCATCACTGCTCATCTTCTCTCCCCCCCAGTTTCTTTGTGTCCTCAGGCGACTCAGGGCTCCCATTGCTCCTGCCGTGTAAGGTTAGAAGTAAACCAGCCCCGACTCCTCACTTCTTGGCTCTTCCTCATGACTCCTGGTGCTTTCCTGGATTCAGTGTCTGGAATCCATGCTCTGTCGACATCCTGATTACAGAGGGCCTCTCTCTGATGTTGAATGTCCATTTCAGCCTCCATCTATGTTCTGGCGCTGCTGCAGGACCTGGAGTTCCTGCTGTCCTGGCAAGGTCACCCTGACCTTCCTGGTTTAAAATCTGGAAGGCCCTCCTTCGTGCTTTATTTTGTGCCTTTGTCATGAGGCTGGGAGGGCAGCATGCATGGACCTGGAGCAGGACAGTCCAGGATTTAAATGCTTGCTCCTCCACTTTCTAGAAGTGGACCTTAGGCAGTTTCAGTATCTCAGGGCTCTTGTGTGTACAATGAAGAGAACAA
Source organism: Perodicticus potto (assembly GCA_963574655.1). Classification (NCBI taxonomy): domain Eukaryota; kingdom Metazoa; phylum Chordata; class Mammalia; order Primates; family Lorisidae; genus Perodicticus; species Perodicticus potto. The sequence goes on along the minus strand of CAUYRH010128330.1, from coordinate 18,327 downwards.
TACCTACCTCCTAGGCTCACGGGGTCTGGGGTAGATAAAATAATGTGTCCCTGCACCTGGCACATAGTAGACATGCAGCCTTGTTTCTCTTTCTTTCCCAATATTTCTATTCATCTTTGTTCCCTCCCCCCCACCTTTTAAACAAATTCTCATCCACTTACCCCATAATCAAGACTTCACACCTGGATTAGAGCCCAACTTTCTCTGCCTTTAGACTGCATTGCTGTTTTCCTTTAATGGCTGTGCTCCACACCTCCACAATTTACACAAGTTACGTTGTACCTGAGTGAGACTTAGGGATTAGCACATGCATAAAATGTCTCCTGTAGACATTTGGCTTTATGCAGTGACAGGGAGCTCATTTGTCTCCAAGCAGGATGTTGCCATTGGGCAATGTAAAGAAAGGCTTGGCTGTGAACCTAAGTATGGATATATTGGCAAGCGCTGAAGCTGACTTGTTCGGGCAGGATAGACACTGTCCTTTGTGACCACAGCCAGCGAAGTGGTGGAAAGCACAGAGGAATTTCAGGCCTTGCACCTGGTCCTGGCTCAGGAAGCAAGGGTCGCTGGGGCACTGATCTGACTAACTTCCTGTGGTTTCTCCCCAGCCTGGCTCCTTGTGGCTGAGACTTAATATCCCCACTGGAAGGGGGTTGTTAAGAGACTGACAAGTGGGTATGTGGACAAAATGAGTCTTCAGGCATAGTCTAAAGCACACATTTTCGACAAGAGTGATCTCAACCCCAAGGGGACAGCAGCTGGTTCTTGGGGAGCAAAAAAATTCTCTTTTTTATACATAAATCATAGGTATGTGTACAATATACGGGTACAATATATCTGTGATACTAAGTTTCATGGGGGTGTTTAAGGAAAGATGTCCAAAAAGGCCTCTTCAGGGGGAAATAATAAAACAGAAAAGTTGAGAAATAACATTGGTTTAGTATCAGTTACACACTGGAGTTGTTGAAAGAGCTTTGAAAATCTTGCTACTTCAGCTATCTCCCATTAAATCAGAATCTTTGGGATTAGTCTCAGTCACTTGTATTTTTAAATACTCCAGATAATTCCCTTGAGTAGCCATCTCTTTGAGATGCTAATTTCATTTCCCTTGTATATATAGATCCAGAAGTGAGATTGCTGTGTTGGTACTGCCACTATAGAAAACTGCATAAAAGTTCCTCAAAAAGTTAAAAATAGAGCTGGGTTGCGCCTTGTAATCTTAGCACTTTCGGAGGCTGAAGTGGGTAGATCACTTGAGCTCAGGAGTTTGAGACTAGCCTGAACAAGAGTGAGACCAGGTCTCTACTAAAAATAGAAAAATTAATTGGGCGTCATGACAGATGCCTTTAGTCTCTGCTGGTTGGGAGACTGAAGCAGAAGGATGCCTGAACCCAGGAGTTTGAGTTTACTGTGCACTAGGCTGATACCTGAGCAACAGAGAGAGATTCAGTCTCAAAAAAAAAAAAAAAAGAAAGAAAAAAGTTAAAATAGGACTACCATATGATCTTTGATTAACTAGCTTTGGTTAACTTAAAAATACATGCTGGTTTATTAAAATCTATAGATACAATCGCTTTTTAAAATCTAAGATTTACAGAATAGTCTTGTAAATGGATGACTTAGAAAACAAATGCAGAGTTAAATGTCATTCATGTTAAACAAGAAAAAATAATTTCTGGAGTATTTTGTATCTCCAGTTTTGAATTAGGATTTCCAACTATTCTTTGATGGTTTATAAAATGTAATAAGAGGGATATGAACTGGTGAGTCTGACTGATTCAGGTTGTCAGCTGATATATTACCAAAGCAAGCTGTCTAATTCTGGGGGTTTCTACAGCTACCTGATTACTGCATGGATAATTATTCTTAATCATGGTTTCATAATTTAACCAATTTATGGTTACTGGGATAAAGCATCTGAAGCTATTAGGTGGCTAATGGTTTAGACATTTTCATATCTTTATCTTTAGGGTGATAAATGTATAAGGTGCATGACTTCCACCAACATTAACTTCCTACACTTAAAATGTTGAATTAAACAATTTAGTGTCCTTGACAGTGTAATAGATTTTGTTTAATAGGTAATGTCTAAACCTGGACCTCATTCACCTCATTTTAGTGAATGTAATTTTTCCCACAAGGGGTGTTAGACTTAAATATATCAGACACGGTGTGACATGTGTGAATCTGTGTGACCTGATAACAACCCTTCTGGAGGCTATAGAAGAGTCACCTATTCCTATTCTACACAAATGGCAAAGGTGACCTGAAATGGTAAGAGTCATGTAAAATAAAGCAAGGGGATTTCACTCACATGTTGCCCTAATCTCAGGAAGGCATGCATATTCAACATCTGTAACAAAAGAAAAGAGTGGCCCTGAAATGTTGATATCGGGGATCATCGTTACTTTATAATACTATATACAGTAGAATCTCTGTAAGACCATCCAAGAGGCTGTAGCAAACTGGGCAACATACAGAGGAGGTTCATACAAGGAACTAGGTCTGCTGTACTGATATGCACACGTGGTGCATATCCAGTCTATGAAAATTAGGTCAACTTAAAGAGGTGGTCAACTGTGGAGGTTCAAACACAAGGTTTCATAAAACATTTCTGATGCACAGTGTCCATAAAATGTGTGTGCAATTTAAAATATTAAACTATATTACTATTTAAATATTAAACTATTTAAAATATTTTAAATTACACGTGAACTTTATGGAAACCCTGTATAGTCTTCCTAGCACTGCTGTATAATCAGTTGAATTTTTTTTTCTTTTCTTGGCAAACCCACCAACAGAAAGCACAGTGAGATTAGACAAAGAGGAGCTTGGTGGGCCCCTCATGAACTGATCCTTCTCCTATGCTGGATTTTCCATGATGAGCACAGAGCAGCCGCTCTATGGTCAGATCATCCTGGATTTTGATGGCAGCTCTGTACTCACTGGCTATTTGCTTCATTCATTCATTTGCTCCTCCAATATACATTTATTTGAACACTGTGCTCCAAGGATGGTGAACTAGGTACATAATACTCATTGGCCTAGTGGAGTCTATAATTGCATATAAAGGGTGTGAATCAAATGGGTGCAACCTTTGTCCTTTATCTGTGAAATGGGATAATAATCTCACATTCCTGGGACTGAGGAGAGCTGAGCTAGCAGGTGCTCAATAATGGTAGCTATTTCTCAACCTTTAGTGGGAATCAGTTCATGCCATATGGATAAATGTTGTTCCTAATATAGAATTTGATGATTCTTTCTACTTCTGGGCTACAGGAAAAAGTGATAGTAGTTTAGGTAACAAGAAGTTAAAGGTGTTTCATGGGCCTTAAAAAATAAAGGGACTTTATATTTTCTTATTCTGTAGCCTTCCCATCTAGGAAAGTTGTTATACTGTCCCCCAAAAAGGCACTCAATAAACCCTTGCTGATGAAGAATTTCATCCCTTCAGTGGTGAATGCAAGAAAGGCTCAAAAAGAAGCTTTGACCTTGTAGAAAGATTTATTTCCCAAGGATTCAATGAACTAAAATCAATATATAATACCTGAGTTTACTGTTTGGTCCATATTTTTACGAAAGGTGGCAAGGCTGGTAGGTGACAAGGAAGCAGAGTATGTCAGGCAAGTATCAGGAAACAAGGTTGGAAAGCTGGGTGGGGCTGGGCCGTGGAAGGCTTTGGATGTTCTTCAAGCAGAGGAATGCCATGCTTGAATTTGTATTACAGAATTATCTCCTTAGATAAAGTATACATGGGAGGGTAAAGGGGATCAATAAGAGGATAGTAAAACATAAGGAGCAAATTGCACCAACTCCTGTTAGAAATAACAGACTCACATGGGCTCAGAGAGGGGTGGATGTTAGAAATTTAGTGAGGTGAGAGACCAGGACTTGGTGGCTGATTCCACATGGGGCTACGGCAAGAGAATGAACTCTCTGGTGACCTCCAGGTCTGTCCTTTTGGTGTATAGGTAGACAAAAGATTGAATTATGCACTCCCTTCCACAGCTCAGCTGGTAGAGTGGAGGACTGTGGACTGAACAGATTGGATTCTGTCAAGTGGAAGATTGAATGAGGTTGAGTAGGTTTTGACGGAAAAATGATAAGCTGAGTATGACATGCCTTTGGGACCTTGAGCAGGCTGGTGACATGAATGTGCATGGGAGAGAGTAGATGGAGTCTTAGAGACCAGGGATCAAAAAGGAGAAATAGGCCAAATAAAGAACCCCAGGGAATGATGAATTTAAGGGATGTAAAAAGTAGGAGGAGGCAGAAGAACTTATGATGTCTGTGCCTCCTCCCACGTCCCCAGGCTTGGTGAATGTTACCCAGAATCTGAGCATCATCTTTTACTTCAACTTTTCCCATGTCCCATCAAGACCAAATCTTGCAAATTCTACCTCCTTAATTGTCTTGTATCCATTTCTCTTTTTCATCCCACTGACGTTAGCTCATCTCAGATAATTCAGTAGGTTGGGGTGGGACCTGAGACTCTGCCTTCTGAATAAGCAGACTTCTTCCCAACAATTTTTAATTAGAAAATGTTTAAGGGATTTTCTGGGAAGGGTCCCAGTATCCTGATAATCCAGGTGGTAAGTGAATTGGATTGGGTCATTAGCAAGTGTTAAGCCCATTCCCTTTTAGTTGGGTTTATGTCTTGGGGTTAGGGATGCTGAATTACTTACTCCATTGGCCTTCTAGTCTTGCCCTTTGGACAGACTAAGTCTATTTAATTCATCCTTAGGATGGTAAAATCGCCCTCAGCTCAGATAGGGGCTGGCTGGCAAAGGTAAGCTGCTTCTCTTTTAATGTGCTGTATGAACAAAAGGCATCTGGTGGCTATTTTTAAAGCACCAATAACTTCACTGAATACGTGGTATGCTGAGAAGCTGCATGTATTATATATGTTTATGCTCAATGGAATTGTGATTTTAATGCACAGCTTTTAACTGGCTACTTTAAGAAATCTCTCAGGGAATTGTTCAGGCAGAACAAACACCTTTTGCATGAAATCAGCTGGATTTCCATCTATTGCATAAGGTTTGTTTAAAGGTTGGAGCTTATAAGAATCAGAGCTCTGGATTCAAAGAATTCAAGGTTCTAATATGGGTCAAATAGGACCCACTTACCCCTGGATAATGGGTTCCCTGGAATTTCGATCAAACCACTGTTCTTTTCCCAGTTCATTGGTTGTTGATCTTGACTGTGCATTAGAATCACGTGGAGAGCTTTTAAACCGTACTCGTGTCTGTGCCCCTTTTAAGACCTATTAAATTAGAATCTCTCAGGAGTGGAACTTAATCCTAAGTATGTTCAAAGAACTCCCCAAGTGATTCTAAAGTACAGTTGAAGTTGAGCATCACTGCCCCTCAATAGTTAACACACTCTGAATTTCTAGGCCAGTAAAACTTAACTTTCCCACTACTAATGCCAATTTCAAGTTAGCAGGCTTAAACCAGTTAGTAATTCTAGTAGAAGTTGAGTGTCATTAAGTGTATCACGTCCTCAAGCGTCTTCCATTAAAATTACACTTGAAAATTGTAGTATTCTGAAGGCTTGTGCAGGACGATATGTATTCCTGAGACTTCTTTAAACCCTTGACTCTTTTCCTGGACACATCTAATTGTCCTATGCCATCGGGGACCCCCTGGATTCACCTCTGTCATCAGGCAGACATCATACGGTTCGCACACATTGGAGTTTTACCTCTGCTTAGTTCCCTAAAGCTTCTTAGAGCACACCCACTTGTCTGGCGTGCTTGCAACCCGAGTCCTCAGCGCCCACAGAGGAGGGATGATACACACTGATGAAGGAACAAAGGACCACCGATGACAGAACTGCAGGCATTTAGAGCTGGAAGGGCCCTTTGTGCTTGAATGGTCTAACTATTTTGAATGAAAATGGTTTTCATTTTGCAGATAAGAAAACTGACACTTGATGCCTCAGTGATTTATCTAGGTCCAAAAAATTTGTTAGGGGCCAAACCAGACTGAGACTCCTAGTCTTCTGGTAGGTCCAGCTGCCTTTACCAAGCGGCCTCACAAGACTTCATGGTTTTATAGGTGGGTCTGGGGATCAGCAATGAGTAACTTCCATTGTTTAATGGCAATTTGAAATAATAAAAATAAAATCATGGGCTATGATAGCATAAATAGCAAAAGTGAAAAAATACTGTGGATGCCTTTGCTTCTATGCTAAGTGTATACCTGATAATATTAAAATGTTCATTTTGTCTTAGATCTTTGGGCATAGTGGTGATGTGATTTTGGCTGTGCTGTTAATGACACGCCAAGGGGAAGCTTCATCTCTGGATCCTGCCTCTTTCTGTAAGATTTTTCTGACAGATTATTCTGTGAGTCCATCCTTTTGTCCTTTTGTTTGTTAACAGGGACAACTTAAAGAGGCAGTGGAGAAATTTGACAGATAGTTTAGAAAGAAGTGGCTCATTGGGTGGATAGGTGGGAAAGATAATCAGAAAGAGAACTTTGTGTATAAAAGAGAAGTTTGTCCCCTTATACATAACAATAGACTTCTTTCAGGATGTTATTGTACATTTGTAAAATAGATTAATATTTAAAGGACTTAGGGCTGGGTGTGGTGGTTCATGCCTATAATCCCAGCACTCCGGGAGGCTGAGGCTAGTGGATTGCCTCAGTTCAGGAGTTCGAGGCCAGCCTGAGCCAGAGTGAGACCTCGTCTCTAAAAATAGCCAGGTGTTGTGGCAAGCGCCTATAGTCCCAGCTACTTGGGAGGCTGAGGCAAGAGAATCACTTGAGCCCAAAAGTTTGAGGTTGCTGTGACCTGTGATGCCACGGCCCTCTACCAGGGACAAGAAAGTAAGACTCTGTCTGAAAAAAACAAAAATCAAACAACAAACAAACAAACAAACAAAAACCCTTAGATTATTTACTGTTCATATAAAATATTAGATAAAGCTATTGGCGCATTTTGGCTGAGAATGACCCCCAAGATTTTGGAAATGCCATTAAGTTATGTACATATACAGTGAAAATAAAAACTCTTCAGCTATATGCAGACCAGGTGGCTAAGAATTTTCAGAATGGTTGTTAGGATCGGGCTCAGTTGAGTTTGGAAACTCTGGGGTATGTGTGCACCCCATAAGCCTTTAATTCCAGGTTTGTGGGCTGGACCCTCCCTGGGAGCTTCTGCTCCAAGGCAACTTCAAGAGACAAGAGGCAGAACTCCCCGGAAGTGAACCTGAGGCCCTGGCTTTCCCCAGCGCTGTTTCCTGACTTTATGCACTTCTTCTTCCAACTGTTATTTGCTTCAGGGATTTTTGGCAACTAGAATAGGCCCCAAAGTCACAGAGTGAAACTAATAAAATATATTTACCACAAATACTTGCAGGAGAAACTAAGAGATAATACAACTATTCTCCGATTAGAAAGTTCATTTGCTTCTCTTCGTACTGACAAATTTTTCAATACAACATCTGCCCTTCTATTTTACCCTTGGGATTTAGTGGATGTCGTCCAAAGCTCATTAACTTTTCCAGTGATTTGAATTTGGTTTTACTTAGAAATGTTGTATTAAAGTGCATGGACTTAGAGTTTGTTAGTGTCTGGCCTGCTAATGGCTGATTTGAGAAGAACAAGCTGAGGGTTACCATCTGAAGGCATAGTTAGTTCTGCAGAGGGGAAAAGGGAGGAGAACCACCCTTCACTTAGTGCCAACTGTAGACCTAGTGCCAAGCAACAGAGGTTCTTTCCATGGACTCATTCATAATTCTCTGACTTTGCAATTGTGTACCAAAGACTTTGATAGTGAGAGAAGTGGGTACTAGAAGGTGGGAAGGGGTAGATGGAAGGACAGAGAAGCTGGTACCTATCACATAGAGGCTTGCTAGAAGATGCGTTCTGCCAGGAGCAGAGAAATGCATATGTTCCTGATCTGTCTTGATCAAAATTCAAGAAGGCAGAGGATGCCCAAAGCTGTACATCAGGGGTAATATGGGGTAGAGGAGAGAGCAGAGCTCAGGATGTAACAGTAGGGAGTGCTCTTCAGCCAGCTGTCTTTCCAGATCTTCTGAATTTGCTGGGGAAGTCAGAAATCTGGATTTCCCCATAAGAATCTCCTCTTTTAAAAATTGTTTTTGACCCATTAAACTATATACCTGGGCCCCAGATCTGGCAACAGCCAGCCAGTATTCACTCTTACACAGCTGGTTTCTGGAGTTCAAATTTTCCCAAACTCTGAAAATCAGGAGAATCTAGGAATTGAGGTGCTCCAGGGGATGGCCACAGACAGAGGACAGCTATTACCATGGGGCTTGTTCGTCTGACCTTGCCTGGGCCTGCAGATGCTTACACCCACTTGTCTACTCTGGCCCTGGTCCACCCTGTGGCCTGTGGGCCTCATCTCTGGATCCTGTCTCTTTCTGTAGTAGACTGGGGAACAGGGAACGTAGCCACTTCAGGAATCGTTCTGTGCCCAGATCAGTGAGGGCTGGGCTCACTTTGTGGGCACCGGCAATATTATTAAATGACTGGGAAAGGCAAACAGCTCCACTTCCTTCTGTGCTCTGATTTCTTTTTTGCTTTATTGTCCCCTGGGTGTCCTGGTCTTCCATCACTTGTACAAACGATTGTTTCTATTAAAGACACTCCTTTTAAAATAGTCAAGTGGTTTCTGTTTCCTATTAGATTCTGACTGATCCAATGAAATTTTCATATCACATGTTATAAATTAGTTATTAATTTAGGAATGACTTTTCCTCCCATTTCTATTTATTCAACGTTTTTGATTTAATGCTTTGGTCCATAACATAGTCATTTGTTGATCAACTAACTCATTTTTCCCTAACGCAGCATACTCATTTCTATGAAAATTATTTAAAGAAAGAACTTTTGGAATTCATTTATAGCATTTCCATAGAGAATTTTGTCCTAAATCAAAAGCACCATTTTCATAATATTAAAACTTGTTTCTTTTCATCCTTCTGGTATGTACTATATTTGTGATTGCTGCAACAATGTCACTTACAGTATTTTTTAAGATCACCTTTATTGAAGTATAATTTAATTTATATAAAATAAAATACCAGTGTTTTATTTATTTTTTTATTTTTGTTGCAGTTTGGCCAGGGCTGGGTTTGAACCCACCCCCCTCGGTATATGGGGCCGGCACCCTGCCCACTGAGCCACAGGCACCACCCTAAAATACCAGCATTTTAAATGTAAAATGTAATGAGCTTTGACACATGTATACACTCCTACAGCCACCAACACAATCAACAAATAGAAATTTTCACTATTCCCAGAAGTTCCCTCAATCCATTCATCCTTGGGCCCAAGTAGCTATCTGTTTGCTTTCTGCCTCTACCAGTTAGCCTTTTCTTTTCTAGAATGTTATACAATGGAACCATATATTTTCTTAGTGTTTGGCTTCTTTAAGAACAATAAGTTTGAAATCTACTCATGTTACACGTGTATCAGTACTTCATTTCTTTTTTCTTGCAGCATTCATGAGATTGATTAGGGGAAACGTGTTTATCTATTTGTTTTTGGTGGATATTTGGGTTGTTTCCCTCATGGGGTTATGAATAAAGCTGTTACGATAATCCACGTAAAGTCTCTGTACAAAAGTAGGTTTTAATTTTTCTTCATTAAATACCTATCAGTGGGACAGTTGGATTATATGGTAGGTATATTTTTAACCTTATAAGAAAGTATCAAATTGCTTTCTAAAGGTAGTACACCATTTTACATTGTCACAGCATATTAGAGATACAGTCGTTTCCCATGCTCTTCAGTAATTAGTATTACCAGTTTCTTGCATTTTAGCCTTTCTAGTATGTATGCAGTGGTATCTCATCAGGTTTTTTTTTTTGTTTGTTTGTTTTTTTGAGATAGAGTCTCACTCTGTTGCCCTCGGTAGAGAGCTGTGGCATCATAGCTCACAGCAACCTCAAACTCTTGGGCTCAAGTGATCCTCTTGCCTCAGCCTCTGGAGTAGCTGGGTCTCATTAGTGTTTTGACTGGCCTTTCCCCCAAGGACAGACAATTTTGACTCTCTTTGCCTTGCGTATTGGCTATTGGTATGTATTTCTTGAAAGTGTCTGTTCAAATCTTTTTCCCTTTGAATAAATTGTGCTGTTTGTTGTATTACTGGTAACTTGTAAAATATATATTCATGTATATGTACTCAATATAGATATGCTGAATATTTTCTTTGTTTACCTGACATCCATTTTTATTTGCTGAGATGTCTTTCATAAACCAGAAATTTTAAATATTGACAAAGTATAATTTATAAATATTTTCTTTTGTGATCTGTACTTTTTCTTAAGACATCTTTGTCTACCCCCAAATTTGAAGATTTTTTTTCCTGTCTTTTTCCCTACGACTTTCATAGTTTTAGCTTTTCATTTATATTTATGACTTATATCAAATTCATTTTTGTATATGTATTAAGGTAATGGTTGAGATTCTTTTTTTTCCCAAATGGGTATCCAGTATTGCTTTTTAAAGTGATTTTTCTACTGTTTTTTTTTTTTTTCCTCGTTTTTGGCTGGGGCCAGGTTTGAACCCACCACCTTTGGTATATGGGGCCGGCGCCCTACTCCTTTGAGCCACAGGCGCCGGCCTTAAAGTGATTTTTTAAGAGGCTTATTTATAACGGCTTTTAACCCTTGCAATTGAGAGGCCATATAATCACTAAATCTGCTTTAACCATTTGCCTCATAAGGAAGAGAAACTGCCTGAGTTTGCTATATACTCTTTTCTTATGCCTTTATTTTGAGGAGACAGAAGACCAAGGCCACACTCACTGACCTCTCATGTCCAGCAGTTCTGACCAATTAACTGTGAGTTGGAAACACATGGGTATTTTTAGTCTGAAGCAGTGAGAACCCTCTGAATGCCATTCCAACTCTTTCTTTCCCTACATTGGCAACTAAGAAAGCCTTGTGTTGAAGGTGGGACCACAAAATTAAGTTACCACCTTGAGGATAATTTCCTGGACAGTCACCCAGGCCCATGGTGGCATTTGTACAAGTGACAAGTACTTTTATGTTTGTTTGTTTTTGAGATAGGATCTTGCTCAGGCTGGAGTGTAGTGGTCCAATCAAAGCATACTGTAATGTCAAACTCCTGGGCTCAAGCAATACTCCTGCATCAGCCGCTAAAGTAGCTGAGATTACAGGTGTACTCCACCAAGTCTGGCTAATGCAACAATTTTTTTTTTTTTTTGCAGAGGAAGATTCTTGCTACATTGTCCAGGCTGGTCTTGAACTTCTAGCCTCAAGCCATCTTCCTGCCTCGGTCTCCTGAAGCTCATGGATTATAGACATGAGCCATTGCACCTGACCGATTGACAAATAACATTCTTATATGATAAGCCTCTCAGATTTCAGAATTAGTTTATTCCTGCAGCACGATTTACTCTGTATACTGGCTCATGTACTTTATTTCTCCTTCTTTAAAGAAATAAGTTCCATGAGATAACCTTTCCAAGCAGCTAAACTACCACTCATTAAAATGGTTCAGACAAACATGGCTTTGCCAAAAATAAGATAAGTGAAGGAGTATCTCCATAATGTGAGATAATTTACAAGGACTACATGAAAGAACTATAATAAACATTGTCCCTTTTGCTTGAGGGATGATTTAAAGCAAAAAGACTCACCACATACTTGGGCATATATCATTTGGTGGTATGATAATAGTATTGTAAATGTGGATGCTTTAAGACATGGAGCTTTACCTAGAATGGGAGACTGTGTTGGTGCAGTGCCCAAATCTAGGGCCTAGGATGCGACCTGTATAAGATGTCAGTTAATATTTTCTTTTTTCCCCATAAATTACATTTCCTGCAATAGAAGATATTCAAAGGAGATTTTGGCCTCAAATAATTTCTGGATGTCCAAGGGCACAGCTCAAAGAAATGCTATAGGAGGTTACTATAACTCCTGAAAGATATACCTTGAATTCTTGACCTCGTACATTGTAAAAGGCAAGTACAAAGCCCATTTCCATGTTCTGCCTTCATCTCTCTAAGACAACCCAGGAAAGTCCAGGAGAACCTTTTTTCCCTCTTCTTTCCTTCTTTGCTTTCTAAAGAAACAAAAAGGCTGTTTCATTCTGATTTGATTTAAGAGAAGCAGCACGGATGGACATAGTCCTGGATGGAAAGTTAGAAGTCACAGTCTATAGGTCTTGCTGTGTGGTCCAGGGCAAACGGCTTACTCTTTTTTTTGAACTTGGTTTTTTTTGTTTGCAAATACAATTTTGAGTCAATATTAGTAATTCCCAGCTGAAGCTTAAGGAGCTTACTCATACCGTTTACAGTATTTTAAAAGTCTAGAAGAAATATCATCTACTTTCTGATGAAGGTGCACAGGCAGGATTAGCAAAACATCATGTTTCTTCGCATTTTGACTGTCAAGTGTTGAACTCAGCTCAAAGTAGCATTAGTTATCCCCTGCTGTGTCAAAATTGGGTTTAAAAATTATGTATATCTTTAATACAATAGTAGTTAGCATTTATTAAGTGGTTGTAATGTGCCGAGTAGTGGTCTAAATATTAGATCCAAGGGAAATCTTATTAAGTCCTCCAGTTCAGCCACATTTGCTATTCTTTGGTTGTTAATTTCTAGCTTTTTGGTATTGTGGTCAGCTGTTAGACTTGGCTTTCAGCTGGACCTACATGACGTAAGTGAAGCATATGCAGAAGTCAGATTTTGGGGAGTAAGAAGTCATTGATGATAATGGAAGTATTAAGCCCATGCACCTTACACATCAGTCATCTCTAAAATGTATAAGAAATTTACCAATTAAATCTTTTTTTATTTTTGAGATCTGAAGTGAATCTGCTCACTGTGAAAATGAGGGCTCCTCTTGGATGTTTAATGAAACAGAAACGGATAGATTAAAATATGCTTATTCCAGAAACATTGATCATGTCTATCTTTGGTATACAGCAGGGAATTGATGGATAAGAGAGTGAAGCTAAGTATAGAGGAAGAGCAATTAAAATAAAACAAAGTAAAATCCACTAATTTCCAGGAATTTATTATTGATTAGATAGTTGTTCTGGTTTTTTATTGCTATGCAATGAACCACCCTAAGACTCAATAGCTTAAAAAGAAATTATTTTATTATGCTGCATGAATTTGTGGGTCAGGAATTAGGTCAGGGTACAGTCGGGTGATCTTCAGCACCGTGTGCCGTTGAATGAGGTTGCTTGGTGGTATTTGGCTAGTGATGGGCTTGTCGATGGGCTCCTAGGAAGCTTCATTCACAAATCACGCACCCAGCAGTTCTGGCTAAAAGGCAAGGTTCAGTTGGGACTATAAGAATGGCTACACAAGGTCACTACCCAAGGTCACTCCAGCAGTGCAGTATCAGGGTAGTCAGACGTTTTGCGCAGGGCTCCCTAGAGCATATTCTAAGTCATGTGGGTGAAGGTCATGAAGCTTTTGATGATCTAGTGTCAGGAGTTCCATAACATCCCTTCCACCACATCCTGTTGGCTAAGAAAATCATCACGGTCAGCCCTGCTTCAAGAAGAGGAGAAATGGACTCTACTTCTCACTGGCAATAATGAAGAATGTATGTTGGCCAGGCGAGGTGGCTCACTCCTCTAATCCCAGCACTCAGGGAATCCCACACAGGTGGATTGCTTGAGCTCAGGAGCAGCCTGAGCAACAGTGAGACCCCCATCTCTACCAAAAACAGAAAAACCAGCTTGGTGCCTGTAGCACAGTGGTTATGGCACCAGCTACTTGCACACTAGGCTGGTGGGTTCGAATCTGGCAGAGGCCAACTTCAACAAAAAAAATAGCCGGGCATTGTGGTGGGTGCCTGTAATCCCAGCTACTGGGAGGCTGAGGCAAGAGAATCACTTAAGCCCAGGAGTTTTATGTTGCTGAGTGCTGTGATGCCACTGCACTCTATCGAGGGCAACATAGTGAGACTCTGTCTCAAAAAAAACAAAAAAGAAAAGAAAAAAGATAAACTAGCTGGGCATGGTGCTGCTTGCCTGTAGTCTCAACTACTTGGGAGGCTGAGGCTAGAGGATGGCTTGAGCTCAGGAGTTTGAAGTTGCTGTGAGCTATGATGCCATGGCACTCTAGCCTGAGGCAACAGAGTAAAACTCTGTCTCAAGAAAAAAATTTGTTGAACTGAATTTGGGCACAGATAATTAAACTCATTCTATATATATATGTGTGTGTGTGTGTATAAATTAATGTATGTCTATCTTTTTTTTTTTTTTTTTTTGAGACAGAGCCTCAAGCTGTCACCCTGGATAGAGTGCTGTGGCATCACAGCTCACCGCAACCTCCAATTCCTGGGCTCAAGCGAGTCTCTTGCCTCTGCCTCCCAAGTAGCTGGGACTACAGGTGCCCACCACAATGCCTGGCCAATTTTTGGTTGCAGCCGTCACTGTTGTTTGGTGGGCCTGGGCTGGATTCGAACCCACCAGCTCAGGTGTACGTGGATGGCACCTTTGCTCGTTGAGCCACAGGCGCCGAGCCATGTCTATCTTTTATTTACTATTAGTGTTCACACTCAAACTACTGGGAACAATTAGCATGACAGCTGGTGCAGGATACTGGGCAAATACTTATGAGAACCCCTAGTGTAGGCTGAGGTCATAATTTGCTGAGAGAAAGTGGATTCAAGGAGTGATCCCAGCAAAATGTCATCAAAGGCGCTTGGGGAAGTCCTTGTTGCTGTGTATTAGGGTGCATGCATGCGTCTTAGACTCCCTGGTATTGTTCTTAGTCTTTGAAGGGTTTGTAGTTCAATGCAAGGCCTCTCCAAAATGGATGAAACTGAAATAATTATATAGCCATTAAAATTTTCCAACCTCATTGCCCATTCTCCCAAGGAAGCACTTTATAAGTTTACTAAATGAAACCAGCTGTCATTCTTACTCATCAGTGTAAAGTGGTATTTGGCTAGGGCAGGTGGCCAGTGGCTCTTTCCATGACTGTGGTACCCAAAAAAATTTCGAAGCTGCTGGCACTAGTATTAGTCAGAAATCACATGTACCCATGGAGAATGTCATTGACCAAAACCACATAGAGTGTCCACTAACCACTAGAGGTTATAAGAGGACAACTATTTGTCCAAACAGGCCATCTCCTGTCCTCAGTTGGGACACAGTGGGGCTCTAGAAAGGTGTGTCTTAGAAGGTAAAGTGTACAGGCAGCTGGCATGTGATCCCTATCTTACCTCCCCCTGACTCCCACAATGACTGCCACACTCAATCTCCTCCAAAGTCCCATCCCTTCCTTTCAAGTCCAGTCTTTTCTCTCTGTGCTTTTTAGGTCAGCGGGGACAGGACAACATCTTCAAAACAAACGTTGTCAGTGAACATAAGGCAAGAAGAAATCATCCTGGAAAACACAGATTATTAATAAAACTCAAGTTCCAAGATGCCATTTTCTGACCCCCAAGACAACTACAATCTAGACCTGTAATGCTGGGTTGAAGCTCCTGTCCACTATTCTGTTTCTCCCAGGAGATGTGCATATGTGTCACCTTATTTAATTCTCCGGACAAATGCAAAAGACACTTATTAATGCTAAAACATTTTCCTCCTTGATTTGGCTGGAACCCCCATGTTATTCATGGGCCAGTCACCCATTGCTTTGTCTCTGGACAGCTGGCAGGGCTGTGGAGTAGCTCGACACAGCAGGCCCAGGCTGCAAACTCCACCCATCTTTGGATCTTTGTGTGATTCACTAAGCAGGCAATCTTCTTTGGTCCCCAGAACATCGCAGGTCCTCTGAGTCGAGTGTGGTTCTTGGGAGTGGGAGCTGTAGATACAGATTACCTCCATACCTGACTCTAGTTATATGACTTTTGAGCCTTAGTTTCTCATCTGCACAAGGAATAATAACAGTAAGAATACATACCTCTTAGGGTTGTTGTGTTAAGTGAGTCATTAGGTATAGGGTATTTTAAAACAATTCTTGCCATGAACTCTCAGAAGATGCTAGCTGTGATAAATGACGATGATGATTATAGGATGCGTTGGTTGTAACTATTGTCTGTTCTCATTCCTCAGATGTAGATAGTGAAGAAAGGGAACAGTTTCCAGCAGTATGTACTGAACTTTCTCTGGAGTGAGGGCAGGGGAGATGGATGGATGCAGGAGGCTGATGTTGAGAGTGACTGCCTTGTGCCAGGCCTTTGGAGAAGAGAGTATATGGCATCTCATGGAATTGTCTCAGCAACAAAGTGAGGCATTATATATACCACCTACCCCTTATAGCTGAGGAAACAGAGGCACAGAAAGTTTGAGTATATCGCACAAGTTCAGTTAACTAATAATTATGGGGTTGGGATTCCAACCTAGGAGTGTCTGGCTGAAAATGCTCTGTTCTTCATTCCAAACCATGCTGGATATTAGGATTATGTGAAGGCTCTAGTGTGTGGCTTGATCTAGCTGGGAAAATTCTCAAATTCTCAGAATAAGGAAGAAAGTGAAAGTGTAATACTTACAGAAGCAAACAAAAACCAAACAACAACATAGTAACAACAACAAAACAACAACTACTCCTCCCCTCCGCCCCCTGACAAATAAAACACCCTGACTTAAAGAAAAATTATGCTCTTGGCTCCCACATTATCTTTTTAAGGTCGAAGAACTCTCAATATCATTTTTATTTATTTATTTATTATGAGACAGAGTCTCATTCTGTTGCCCAGGCTAGAGTACAATGGTGTCATCCTAGCTCATTGCAATCTCAAACACCTGAGCTCAAGTGATCCTTCCAGCATGGCCTCCCAAGTGGCTGGGATTACAGGTGTACACCACAACACCTAGATAATTTTTACAAACTTTTTTAGAGACAGGGTCTCAGTAGGCTACCCAGTCTGCTCTCAAACTCCTAGCCTCCAGGAATCCTCCTGCCTTGGCTTCCCAAAGTGCTGGGATTATGGGTGTGAGCCCCTGTGCCCAGGGATAAGATTTATTTCTTATTCACACTACAAATATAGTGGGGGCCAACTGGGTGCTCTGACTATTGTCAGCCATGATGTGACCCAGGATGATGGAGGCTCCATATGATACCTCTTTCTATAACCACTTCATCTTTATGTGGCAAATTACACAATAATTTATGTATTTTTCTCCTGGAAGTAATGCAAAGTACTTTGGTTCACATTTTATGTGGTCAAAACAAATCACATGGCTGTGCTAAACTTCACCTGGAGGGGGGCAGGTGCACATGGAGAAGAGAACTTGAAATCCAGGATCAGCCTTGGAGATTCCTCCAACCGGTGAAAAGAGTCAGGGTCCCTGTTCCTCTGGAGTTTGTGTTCTATGGAGGATGGAGACGGGTAAACAACAAGCAATATGCTAGTAAATAATGAAGGGTCAATTTCAGATGTTGATAAAGGTTATGAGGAGAATAAAAAGGGATAATGTGATTGGCTTGTTTTGATGGGTGGTTAGGGAGGGACTCTGAGGATGTGACATCTGTCTGGATTGGGAGAGAAATGACAACAGTGAGCTCTGCAACGATCTTGAAACAGTGTGGTTCATAGAGATCCAAGATAACTGTTTTCCATTCCATTTAAGAAAAACATAAAATCTTGGGGAAGGATATTTCCTTTCAATTTGTTTCTATAAGACTGAACAAGTGCTGATGGCTGAAAGGAAATTGATGGTACACAATGGCTCTTCTTAGACTGAAGAAGATTCCTTTACAAAGTGTAGATAAAATAGGAGTTTGGATGGAATGGAAAGCTCCTTCCACCTCTGGAGCCTGGGACCATTCAACTTTGACAGATTTCCAAATCATTAGTTAACACCTCCCTGGAAATGACTAGAAGGAGGGCCAGGGAGACAGTAGTACCAGACTCACCCCAAGGTTTGTCAAGGGAACGTGTCAGGCAACATGAGGTAGAAGAGCCCACGGAACCTCTGTGATAAACTAGCTGGTAGGCAAAGTTGTCAAAACATCCAGACTTAAAAGAGGTAAAGTGTCCATCTTTTTAAAGGCTGCATAATAGTCCATGGTATACATTTACCTCTTTTACATTTACATGGATGGAGCTGGAACATATCCTATTTAGTAAAGTATCTCAAGAATGGAAGAAAAAATATCCACTGTACTCAGTACTATTATGAAACCAATTTACAATCACTCACACTTTTTTTTTTTTTTTGGGACAGAGCCTCAAGTTGTCACCCTGGATAGAGTGCTGTGGCATTGCAGCTCACAGAAACCTCCAATTCCTGGGCTCAAGTGAGTCTCCTGCCTCCGCCTCCCAAGTAGCTGGGACTACAGGCGCCCGCCACAACGCCCAGCCATTTTTTGGTTGCAGCCGTCATTGTTGTTTGGCGGGCC